>VZRU01000255.1:0-33075 GCA_013398155.1 Pedionomus torquatus
CAGGTGGTCTCAAACCTGATCTTCTGCTACTATGGGCAGTTGTCCATTCTCAGCGCCCCTGCTTTTGCCTTCTATGACTTGAGCAGTACAGCCAGAGACCTTGCCAGTGAAGACTGAGGCAAAGAAGTCATTCAGTACCTCAGTCTTGTCCATATCCTGGGTGGCCAGGTCTCCCGTTTCCTTCCAGAGAGGGCCCACAGCCTCCCTAGTCTTGCCTTTTTCCCTGACATATCTATAGAAGTTTTTCCTATTATCTTTGATGTCCTTGGCCAGATTTAGTTCTCTCTGGGTTTTTGCCAGCCTGATGTGGTTCCTGGCTACTCAGACCACTTCTCTATACTCCTCCCAGTCCACGTGTCCTTGCTTCCACCCTTTATAGGCCTCCTTCTTGATTTTGAGCCTAACACCTCCTTATTCATCCACACTGGCCTTCTGGCTATTTTGCCT
The DNA here is from genome assembly GCA_013398155.1 of Pedionomus torquatus. Taxonomy (NCBI): domain Eukaryota; kingdom Metazoa; phylum Chordata; class Aves; order Charadriiformes; family Pedionomidae; genus Pedionomus; species Pedionomus torquatus. The sequence goes on from VZRU01000255.1 coordinate 448, forward strand.
GACTACTTTTTTGGGATGCACCTCTGCTGAGCTTGAAGGAGGGGATCCTTGAACACTAGCCAGCTTTCGTGGGCCCCTCTCCCCTCCAGCTCTTTTTCCCACACTACCCTGCCAATCTTATCTCTCAGGAGTCCAAAGTCTGCTCTCCATACTTTTATTTCAGTTTTTTACTAAACTAACAAATTTTTATTTCCTTGTCATTTTCTCACTTTGCTCAGGTATGCAGTAATACAGATTTGTCTCAAAACCTGCATATTTACAATTGCCCAAGAACACAGATCATATTAATGCCATGCTAAGGCCCGGCTCTCTCTTTCTGTATGATTTGTACTTCTGACAAAGTTAATAGCAGCTGATATCTTTCAATTAATCAACATGACATAAAACTTTTAATGTTATTAAACTTAACCTTTAAACAGCAGGTATGAGAATCATGAAGTGGCTTGCTCTGTACACAGCAGGATTTTTATGTCTGGACGATAAAGATAATAAGGGGCTTTTGGGATGCTGTTGATGGAATATGTCAGTCACAATAAAGTACACTATTTTATTTTAAAGTACACTTTATGTTACTAAGAGAATATAGAAGATGCAAAAAACCTTATCCCTTCGAGTATAAAAATCCCATTCCGGATCTGACAAGTTAACTTCTACACTCAGAAGTCAACTTCATAAAACAGAATATATCCTAAATGCAAACTAAAATTACAAAGGACCCTAGGCACGAATTAACATATTACAGAGATACTCAAATCCAGAATTGGCATATATAAAAATACATAAACAACTGCATTTTTGCAGACCATCTCCAAAGATGCTACTGTAAGATGGAAGACAAAAAATACAGAAGATAGAAAGTTGGGTTTTATCATAAACCTAACATAGATAAAAATTAAACCACCAATTGCACTAACTAAGGACAATTTTTGTACCAGGGAAATCCCCATGCATTCTGAGTGGCTGGGAAAACATACATTGTTTTTTGCATAACAGGGTTAACACACACAATTTCCCAAAAGCAAACCGAGCACAGATTTTTCGAAAACTAAGTTTGGAAAGAAATGACAGTATCTAAATACAATCATAGTAGCTACATAAAGAGTTGTACTTTCCAGAAAAATAATTTACTGCAAGATGACAAAAATAAATGTAAAGCATTTAGAGGCTCACAGATCACCATTGCCATATGGTATCACAGCATTAGATGAGCATAAAATAATAGCTACCTATTGTAAAGTTAATGGAGTAATTTATCTCTTAAAATGAATTTTAAAATCCCACGTGAAATCATGCGAAAATTTCCAGGAGCTAAATACCTTAGTAGGCAGAAAGTCTTGGTTGCACTTGGCTTTACTATTGTTCTAGTGCTTATACATTGTGTGGTTTAAAGCATTGTAGTCTCAATAAATTACTAGTATCATAAACATCAGACAATGGAAATTTTTATTAACTCTACCCAACAAAATTTTAAGCCTCAAACAGACAGTTTAAATATCTTTTTAATGGGACTGTTTTTCTTGAAGGGGGCAGGAATAAAGCTTTAATGCAAAATAACAGAGACAGATAATGAACAGTGCATTCCTGTAACTGAAAGGCAATACACAGTGAACCTGGAACACTCCTCAAGGCATAACCCACCAGCCTGATGGAGCACTTGCTCTCAAGTGCAAAGTGACTCTTAAAAACAGTGGAAGGAAAAACAATAATCTACATATATGTAGATGTTTCTTTCCCAGAACACGTCTTTTTCCACAGAATCATAGGGAAGGAAAACTCAGCAAAATGCCTGGAAGAAATGCCCTGCCTTTCACTTGATAAAGACATCACTTTTCAGATCCTGCTATAAGTGTTTTGGTAATAAATTTTCACACCAGGTTTAGCCCATCTCATGATGTTCTTGAGTTTTAGTTTTGTATTTACACTGAACACGTCTACTGTTACAGCTCTAGGGTAATGCTTCAGTTAGGGAGTTTCTTTTCCATTCTAGCTACACCTGCAGTAGCTTCAGCTGGAGACATCTCTATTAACATGTTCTGAGTGAACTGGCACTTCCAAAGAATTTTCTCACCTGTTGGTTCTGTCCATCTTTGTTTTTGTTAAGTAACAGGTATTTTATTCTGCAACTCTAGATTTGCTTCTGATCAGAGGAAATAAGGTGATCGTTTTTTCTTAGCTGGGTCTTCTCTGGGTTCCCTAATCTCCCAAAACAAAAGTGCGTCTGAACTAGGGAGAAAAAGCCCTCCTCCTTTGTGTATTCCAGAAAAAAAGCCTAAGGCAGCAGTGTACCATACCGTATATAGGGTATGACACCTCAACTATTTATCCTCCCCACAATACTACCTTCACTGTGCTACATGCATTTTAGATATGAATAAGCTAATTGCCTGCAAATAATTTTTCTTAGCTCCTCTGCCTACTTCCTTCTTGTCAATCACCTTTCAAACATCAGTCCTTACTACTAAATTTGCTGGTAGTCTGTACACACAAAGATCAAATACTTATTCCTGCACATTGACTTTGTCACGTGTATCATAAAGGCCATTTTTCAAAACCTATAAATGTTGTTTTTCATTTTCTAATCTATTAGGTCAAAGTGATCTGTTGTCGTTTTCAATTAAAAAAGTTGTTGTGTAAAAAGAGGAAGCATTCAATATAACTCTAAGAAAATTCATTTAAACAAAAAAGATGGGAAACTTGCCACTGCCAACCCGTTGGGTTTTTTTTTCATACTATAACGGGCTACTTTAAGCAACAAATCATCCATAACCTATTTGAAGACAGACACATCATACAAAAGACTGAATTGGAATCTCTGTATTGTAGGTTTACAATCTAAATTAAAAATTTTGGTCAGCAACCCAAAATTACACAAAATAATCTGGCAAGTCTTAGCTCTTCAATTTTCTGGGAAATATGGTGCAAACTAGTTTTAATATGGCTCCAAAGTTATTCTAGTAATGATACAGTATGAAAGCTATAATTCTGACATAACACTAAAACTGATTTAACCTTTAAATAGAATCCGCTTAACTGCTTACACAGGATATGCTTACAGAGAGAAATGCTATTGCAATACAGTGACTAAATCACTCAAAATGCTACAGATTTTCTATTGTCCTTGGTTTTGATACTTCAACTTTTCATGTGCATTCACAACTTGAAAATGAAATAAAGTTACAGAACAGTTACTTTCAATAAAACAAATATTTTTACTAACAAAGAAAAAAATCAGTACCAACACTGAAAACCTTAGTGTTTTCAGAATCATATTTACTTCTATTTTGCAAGTGCACATTTCACACTCAGAATGGTTAAAATCTTCACACATTGGAAGAAGAAAAAAAATTTAAAAAACAGTGTTCAGTATTCTATTTCTCATTAATAACAAAGCTGAAATTCCAAATGACAATCTTTTATATCCAGCCTATGTTCTCCATCATTATTAGCACCATTCCTACAATTACCTTCTTTCACAGTCAATGATTAAATATGATCCAAACACAGGTACTAAAGTCATGCAAATTTTTGCTTTTTTTTCATTATTTTCTTTCTTGGTGTTTTTCAGTAAACTAAGTCCTTTTATTTTTCCTCACTTCCTTTTGTTTATTTTTCTCTCATCTAATTTCATTCCTGTCACCCTATCATTATTTCTTCCCCTCTGTCCATCTAAGGTTGACTCTTGTATTAAACTATTCTACATGTCTAGAATATTTCATCAGTAGAGACTTTTGTCTTTTTCTCCTTTAAAAATGTTTAGTAGCCTTTGCTTTGTTTCTGATCCCTTCTGACTCTTTTTTAATCTTGTACCTTATTTATTTGCAGAAGATAGTTTAGCATGCTTCTTGATTTAATCAAGCATTCTATAATCAGATTTCTGTAAAACTATGTTGATTTGCATTTGCATGGACTTTAGCTCCACCAGTAATTTGGAGACCATTCTCTGTATCACTTTGATTCCTACCATTGATTAATTCCAATCTGGCTGCTAGCTCCATAAAGTAGTATCTAGAATGCTGTTTTTCCACAACATTAAAAAAAAAAAACCTGATGTTATTAATATTTTCAAATACTAATTACAGTTTTATTACATCGTACACTGTTGTAACTAAAGTTATCTTGTTAGTTTTCCTACTTGAACTAGTTCTAAGATAAAGTTAACCAAAAAAAAAAAAATAGGAAGAAAAAATTACAAATTGTTTTAATATGTTGAAGAAATCTTACCACAGGGTTGCTGAGAAAGAGAATACAAAGCTTCGAGACATTTTTGAACAGCTGGGATCCCTATTTCAATTATCTGGATTTCTAGATGACTCTATCTGGAAAAGATTTTAGCATTAAAAAAGCGTTATTAAGACTGATGCACTTGTTTGAGAGTTATCAGTCTTACCATACCCCTCACAGATAACTCAGATGTTTATTTCACAGTTCCCTAAAGGCAGACCTCCAGCAGTGAGAGATGCAACACTTGAATACATTAAGATAAAATTGCCAGCATTGATGAAAATATAAAATTGTGGGTTATCAAAATAAGAACAGGTACATACAAATAACACCATGTAAGACATTTAATTTTAAGGGACAGTACAATACAGTACAAAGTGGGTTTTATCATTTAGTTTATAGGATCTTCTAAAACTAAAGCAACAAGAAAGTAGCTTTAAATTAGGTATAACAACTTCTAAATGCTTTTAATGTTTACTATCTAAAACATATATATAGATAATATAGAAAATCACTACTGAATTCTGTTAAGTTTTTTCCCCATTTCCTGTAAGTTTTAGACTTAAGGATATCCTCAAGGATAGAGGGGGGACTTGAGTTTGATTTTTTGTCCTTTTCTATGAAATAGAATCATGGAGGACACAGTAAAAGACAAGTGAGAAGTATATTTCCATATCTCCCAAAAACATTAATATCTCCTAAAGCATCAGCTACATATAAAACAGAAAAGAAACTGAGTGCATATCTTCAGACTACAAATACATCTTCATATCCTGTTATGTAAACTTGACAGGCATTTAGACATAAAAACAATCGAATGTGTTCTCTTCATTGAAACAAAAATAATTTTATGGACGTAAATGTTTTAAAACTTTGTAAAGAGTTTCTTTGACTTTGATTTATAAAAGTTGCATGGATTAAGAAAATCAAAAAAATCTCAGTACATTACAGGTGCATGGAAATTGACAGGTTAGGTACAGGACACAATCAGCAGTATGCTATACTCGTGTATTAGTGGCCATAAAAGATTATATTTAATTAAGTCCTCTTCAGCAGTACTGCGAACTATGAATAGCTTAATGGCAGTCCACAAGCCGTTTACATGATTACCATTTCATAGTGGATTAAACCTGCCAACTTCAGCTAATTTTATCATTCACATTTTACAGAAACTTTCTTCTTATCCATGGTAGATTTTTATAACTGGATTAATTTTTAGCTTGCTGAAAGCACTGTGAAGAGAACTGTCCTTTCTAAATAACTCCAAAATAGGCAGAGATAAAAAGCATGCATGTTTCCATAGACACAGGTGTGATGCATTAAACAGCCACAAATCTATTTTCTTGCTACAGGTTACCTCCAGTTAAGTTATACTAGTATTATCTAACTTCCCATGCAAACTACTGAACTCAAATATGCCTGTGACATATCCAGGAAGCATACAATTTGTTTTCAGATGGCAACATGATTCATGAAAAATTTGCAACTGAAGAAACTTAGAAATAGCTTATAGCAAAGAATAACACGCAGATTCTGAAACCATACCCAAGAGAGGCCTTCAATATGCTTCATACTATTAGTAATCCTATTCACTTCAATAGCCTAGGCACTCAATGGGCTTAGTACTCTGTTGGGGCCACAAAGAGCTCCTTTTACTAGAGTAGTTCATTTAAACTGGAGAAATCAAGTGAGTTTTCAAATACATAAGTCCTTCTTAATGTAACCATCCTGGAAAAATATTTCTTTAAACATCACTTGAAGAAGGGCTCAAGCTCCCAAAAGCTTATTTGCCCCCTGTCATATCTCCTCACACATATACGTATGCTGTATCTGATGTTCTAACAAAAATGATTTTCCTCTTCCTACAAACACGGTTTCATATGTAATCTTAGACAAGTATAATTACAATGCAGATCTACATGCTGAATGACAGACCTGCAATACAAACTCCTTCAGCTGTTATAAGACTCATCCCTAGAATTTACATTAGTTGTCTGAAAACAAGAAATAACACTTCCATATGTCAACCTCAAAGGGAATCAACACATACAGGGTTAAATTTTCATAATATATGAAAATATGTAGGAGATCATATGTTTTTATATCATATATTCATGATATCATAATATCATATATTTTTTTAAACTAAACCACAAGATTTGTGTTTGAGATAGATATTATGCTAAATTTAAAAAGATGTTTAGGGAATATTTTAATATTTCATGAAGAAATTTAACATTATGTTATTTTAATTACATTTGGCATTATTTGCTCCAGTGGCCCTTCAAAAGAACAAGAATAATCCTTTATTAATTTCCTTTTGTACATGCATACCAATAATGACAGGGAGAAATAATGTTCTGAAATATTATCGCTCATTCTTTTTGTAATCCATTCCTTCACAAAATAATGTAATGAAGTATAATTTATAAGTGAGGAGTACATGCATACTTCTTTTAAACTGTTATTATTATAGTGGTTTATTTCTTCATTGACATTGTTTTTTAAACATGATTTTGTTTTAAAAAAATGTTATTTTTGCAACACTGAATTCCATTATATAGAACGGATATACTATGAGGTCACAGGAATACTGACAAAATTACTCACTGCATATGGTCAGATATGGTGGGTCTGACCGTAGCTGGATGCCAGGTACCCACCAAAACAGCTCTGCCACTCCCCTCCTCATCTGGATGTAGGAGAGAAAATATGACAAAAGGGTCATGGGTTGAGATAAGGACAGGGAGATCACTCACCAATTAACATCACAGGAAAAACAGACTCAGCTTTGGGAAATTCACTTAATTTATTGCAAATCAAATCAGAGTGGGGTAATGAAAATGAAACAATCTTCAAACACCTCCCCCCCACACTCTCCTTCACTCATTTTTACTACCTCCTCCCTCTGAGTGGTGCAGGGGGATGGGAAATGGGCGTGGTGGTCAGTTCATCACATATTGTCTCTGCTCCTTCCTCCTCAGGGGGAGAACTCCTCACACTCTTCCCCTGCTCCAGCATGGGGTTTCTCACACAGAAGAGTTCTCCACAAAATTCTTCAATGTGATTCCATCCCATGGGCTGTTCTTCACATACTGCTCCAGCATGTGTCCTTTCCACAGGGTGCGGTCCTTCAGGAGCAGACTGCTCCAGCATGTGTCCCCCACAGTGTCACAGGTCCTGCCAGCAAAACTGCTCCAGCGTGGGCTCCTCTCTTCATGGGTTGACAGGTCCTTCCAGGAGCCTGCTCCAGCACAGGCGTCACAGCCTCCTTTGGGTACATCCACCTACTCTCCAGGCCGTGGTCCTGCATGGGCTGCAGGTGGATGTAAGCTCCTCTGAAATTCNACTCTTCCTCTGCTCCAGCATGGGGTTTCTCACACAGAAGAGTTCTCCACAAAATTCTTCAATGTGATTCCATCCCATGGGCTGTTCTTCACATACTGCTCCAGCATGTGTCCTTTCCACAGGGTGCGGTCCTTCAGGAGCAGACTGCTCCAGCATGTGTCCCCCACAGTGTCACAGGTCCTGCCAGCAAAACTGCTCCAGCGTGGGCTCCTCTCTTCATGGGTTGACAGGTCCTTCCAGGAGCCTGCTCCAGCACAGGCGTCACAGCCTCCTTTGGGTACATCCACCTACTCTCCAGGCCGTGGTCCTGCATGGGCTGCAGGTGGATGTAAGCTCCTCTGAAATTCGATGGGCTGCAGGGGGACACCCTGCCTCATCATGATATTTACCACGGGCTGGAGGAGACTCTTTACTCCAGCACCTGGAGCACCTCCTCCTCCACCTTCTTCACTGACCTTGGTGTCTGCAGTCGTTTCTCTCACAGTCTCACTCTTTTCTCTGGCTGCAAATGCCATTGTGTGTTTTTTTCCCTCCTTCTTAAGTATATTATCACTACAGCCACCACTGATGGGCTCAGCCTTGGCCAGCAGCCAACAGCAGCTTTTCAGAGACCACCCTGTAGCCCTCCTGCTGCTGAAACTTTGACACACAAACCCAGTACATCAGACATTTCTTTTTTAAGCAGCTGTTCAAAATACAAATACTAGTAAGCTGTCTGTAACCTCAAGAAAATTCAATCAATAAAATATGACACAAGAAAGGGATTTGTTGTTACTCGTGCAGTAAAATAATAATTTTTCCAACTTATAAGTGAGTATACTGAAGCTTTCATATCCAAAATTAGTCAAAAAGGAAGACAATCTTTCAGCTTGTTGCTGGCAAACAGGTACAACAGTGAGAAGCAAAAGCAAATGCATTTTTATTGGTCTATTCAAAATACACCGCCCTTCCATCCCAAAAAAGGCCAAGCTATTCTTCATTGTTCTAAAATGCTCACTTTCATGGTAACAGTCAAAATCTCAAAGCAGAAATCTATTTCCTTCCTGCAAAACATTTGTGTCTTGGTTTGAGGTAGAACAGAACTAATTTTCTGTTCAGTAATCTTCAGTTCTATCTAACTAAACTTTCTGAAATTAACACCATATCATGCAGAAACTGTACATTTTCTAAGTGATAATGCCTATGTTTATAGTTAGTGCCAAGGAATGGTATGCAGAGAGTCTCTTACTTATACTTAGTGCTGTAACAACCAAGGTCTGCTAACTTTGTTACTTGCATTGTTGGAGGGATGGAAAACTATAAGTGTAGAGGGGTCACACCTGTGGGGAGGAGCAGGCAGGAGAGGTGACCCAAACCCAGCCCAACAGGATATGCCATCCCATCTGCCTCATGCTCTGAAAAAAAAATTCAACTTTCATGGTTATTATAGTTAGTATCATGGAATCATATTTTCCAATATTTAAAACTTAAGATGTTAACTGCAGACATTTTATTCTTTTTAATTCTTCAGGCATGTTTTTGGTTCACAGAGATTTTACATTAAGGCTCAGAACTTCTTAGCAGTCAACTGCAATCAGTCAGTAGAGTCTGATATCTATCATGTTAGTTGAATGTGTATGTGCTGTTGTCCTGAAAGACTAAATGAAAATTTTCAAGATGAAGACAAAAATAATCACTCTTTGCTAGCAACTGGTTTTATTATATGGGCCTGCAAACATGAAGTATCTTCAGTGTATCATTCTCTCCTTTATTAACCAAATGTCATATCTAAATATATCTACAATTAATTGCCATGATAATATAAGTGAGCAGTTGAGTCTGGCTGATTAACACCTGGGGGAACTCACTTATTTTCATTTTTACAACACTTGGAAAAAATCTATCCCAGTAGCTAAGCTATTTGGCAAAGTGCATCCTTTTGCCTTTTAGAGGTTTGTCAGGTGGTGACATAATGTTTGCTAACAAAGAATCTGGGAGACAATGAATAAAAGAACACGCAAACCGTCTGACAACTGAGGACAGCAGTAAATTTGTAATTTAATTATTTTTAGTCCTTAGCTAAATTTTACATCTTTATTTAAATAAAAGTCATGAAATTACTTCTACAAATGTTCTAAAGTGTACAGAAAAAGGGAGAAATTTTAAAGTTTACTTTTTTTGTGTAGAAAACATACTTGAATGAACTGCAAAAGCAGTACTGAGAACTCTGTAAAATCAAAACCGTGGCATAAAATTACCAACTGTTAAATCAGAAAGTGTTGTTGCATTTTTTCACAGTCAGTGTAGTTGAAAAAAACCATAATTATTTTCTACAAATGGAGGTGGGATTATCACCTAGTGAAATTTCTCTTTGAGTAGATATGTGGAAGTATATTTCTATAAAATGGAAGTGAATACCTAGGTGCATCTGCTGGCTGCAAAAGATTCTGATCGAATCAAGAACTTTCCAAAGAAAAACACAGGTGATAATGCTAGCTACTCACGTATTCTGCAAGACTGGTAAACTTAGCTTAGTTTCTTCTCTTTTCCTTAAAATTACTTTGTAAGAAACACATTGAATCCTGTGACAAGCTATTTGTAGCCATACTTTAGAACTGCAGAAAGATTATTCTATGTTAAAACCTAAATGCATGATTAATTATAAGAATCTGTAACAAAGAGATAGAACGGGTAGTAAAGAAATTTAATATAGACCTAAATAGGATTTAAATGCTAGACATTAAACTGTGCTGTAAAGGGAAATAAACTTTACTCTGGCTCTTTTCCTAACTTGACCACCAAAACAAAATACACAGCCTAACATAGGATCCTAGCTGTTAGATTTAGAGGTCATTATTCCAACAAGGGATATTTTATTACACATGCAAGCATATGAAAGCTAGTAATAAGTTATACTGCAGTACCACAGAGAGCTAAACTACCAATACAAAGAACTCGAGAAATGTCTACACTGTGGGATACATGTATTTCTACACTTCAGGTTCAAAGCACATTCCTTACTTGCACACTGATTCCTCATCATGGTGTCACTGGGCACAAACCACCATCTCAATTTCTGTGGATGGGCAAACCAGGTAAAAAAGGTTCAAATATTCAGTAGATAACAGTCATGTCTTTAATTATCAGAGAATGAGACCCTCTTAGGTATCAACAGTGTAGCACAAATTTAACCCCTCAATAATAAAGCATTCACTGATAAAGTGTGGTAAATAGAAAAGAACAAAACATACTCCCAGCTCCACATTTATTCTTTTATAGCAGCTTAGTCCTTGTAGGAAACTGATCTTGATGTTGACTATTGAGGTAAAAATCTGTGCTAGTTTTAAGGCTTGTCTTACCACTAAAGAGAATATAGGGGGTTATTGTAAATATACAAAATTGTCTAGGTTTTCAAAATTGTTAATTATCCAGTTACTGTGTTCTTTATTTTATCTTCCTAACTCATCCACTTTCTAGTCACATTTCTCACATTTTAGTGAGAAATTTTAGTGTGTTAAATTCACATTTAGTGTGCTAAATTCTGTCTTTGTATTCTATACTTAAATCAAATTATATTTAATTATTTAAATAGCATCAATGATGAATGAGCATGATTCTCTTACAAGTCAGGGCAGAAGGACTAACAATTTAAGTTTATATATTTCAAGAACAATAGGCTATTCATCCGTAAACATAATCAGATGATAATATATTTTGCTTTCAGCTGTGATTCAACATAAATATGGAATTCTGGCAATGGAACTTTACAATGCTTAGAATTAATCATGTTCTTAAAGGCTTCCCTTCAGTAGATAAGTATTTAGACAGAAGTAAGGTGCAATATAAGACTCTATGACACATTAAGCAAGTAGTAAATAACATATTTTTAAAGGGAGTATTATTTTGAAGCAGAGATAGGGAAGTTGTGACAAACAACAGAAAGACTGCAACAAAAATATAAGTAGTAAAGCTGGAGAGCTTCAAAACATGTTATTCCAAAAACAACTATTAAAATGTCTAACTCACCACCAAATTAATTTTGGCCATTTCTTCTCTGGCATTTATGTAACTTCATACTCATAAGTTATTCTTTTAACTGCACAGAAAAACACAGATTAATACCACTGTGAGTAAAGTAAGTTCTGCTTTATACAACAAAAATTGTCAAAACTGGTTGGTTTTCCCTTGAAATTCATCATTTCTACAAAAGAGAAAAAATATAAATTCAGGAACAAAAGTGTAGATGTGTTTATGTGGGCATACTCAATACCTCACTCTCTTTCATTGCTTATTTCTCTTTTCACTAAATGCAAGTAATTCTACAAAACATTTTATTAATTAAAAAAAAAAAAAAATTAAGTTCTCAGGCATATTTTTATACTCCTGTCTTTTAAAGTTGTATTTTTTTTTTAAGTTACCTGATAATCAGCAGGAGTACAGAAGTCTTGCTTTTTCAAAAAAGGTAAACATCTAGGAGCTTAAGATCCAAATACTACTGTTCTTACACATGCGAAATACACATTTTATTTTTTTTTTTTAAAAACTGTCATTTGCAATAAAATGGTGATTTTAACATTGGAATACACTGACCATTTAAATACTGTATCAGGACTTTTTCATGGTGGAAAATCTGTTTGGAAGTAAAAAGGCTTTTTTGCTGTAACTGATTTTGGACTTACAGTAAACACCATTGATCCAAGCCCAATAATGGTTGCCCTCCTCTTTTTCTCTATGGTCTGAAAGGGTAGTTCTTCTGGAAATCTCCCTTTTTTGTTGTTTTTTGGTTTGGTTTGGTTCTGTGTTGTTTTTTTTTTTTAATTTGGTATAGGGGAAACTACTGTACAGACTCACAAAATAATGGAAATTTTGCTTTGTACTAAAGTAAGATTTTACAAGAGGAAATTAATAAAATACTTGGACTGATAGCAAGGAAGCAAACTGTGCTGGGTAATATTTGATGACAGTTTAGAACAGAGGCATTTAATGTGAAGCATAGCTACGTTCAACAGAAGAGGACAAGTATAAGGCTTCCATGTGTACTTTAAAGGCTTACTAGTAAGGAGTGGACAGGTGAGCTGAAAGCCTATTTCAAAATTAACATCTGCCAATAACAGAGAGAGAAGACTGTATCTTCATCAGGACTCATAAATATGTAAAGAATGAGTATCACCTTCTGAGTAATGTCCTCAACATTATTCAGAAGAATCAGTTAAGGAGTTTTATATCAAATACACGCTAACATGGTATTTTGAGTCTCTGTAACTGCTATCAGCATATGCACCCCCAAAAAGTCTCAGAAGATTCACCCCAAAGTATGGTGAGGTATGAAAAAATTCTTCTGACCAGTCTCATCGATCAATAGTTCTGGCTTATTGATGCAGTTCAGCACAGAAAACAAAAAAGGTGCCAAGGGCAAGACTTCCCACTCTGACTGATCAGGATCTGAGCCTGGGTGTATGATGAGATTTGAGGATGACACTGCAGTGTCATTCAGAAGGTATTTCTGAATACTTCCCTCTTTTAGTCACAGGATGTAAATGACAGATAATATAGTGATAGGACATATATACTTTGGCACAGGTAACTGACCTGCAAGTGGGTGGATAAAACACAACTGCCACATTTGTCACAGAGTGAAAAATGACTTTCAAGGAAACCACTGAGTTGCAAATGACTCATGTGTCTGTCCTGGTTTAAGGTAAAACAGAACCAATTTTATGGTTTGGGATTTTACTTTTTTACCTGTGCCTCTTCTAAGTAAACTCTGAAATTAACAGCATGCTGTTCAGAAACTATTCACTCTCACAGAGATAAGACCTGATTATACCACAGAATGGTATGCAGAGAGGCCCTATGCGGTTACTGCCAGAACAGCCAAGGTCAGGTAACTTCATTATTTGCCCTGTTGGAGGCTTGGAAGAGGAAAAGTGTAGAAGGGTCACACCTGTTGGAAGGAGTGAACAGGACAGGTGACCCAAGAGTATTGCATCCCATCTGCATTATGGTCAGTATAAAAGCCGACAGATCAAAGGGTCAACTCTCTTTCTTCAACAGCCAACATCTGAGAAGAACCCTGTCTGTTCATCCACCTTTGATCCCAATCAGAGAATTCCTGGCTCCAGATCCAGAATCCAACTCCTAGCCATAGCCAATTCCAGTCTGGGACTTTCCCCTGTGCCTACTGGCGATGTGATTATCATGCTGGGAGCTTAATATGGTTTGTAAATACTGTACACTCTTTTTTCCCCTCTTTTTTTAAATATTCTTCTTAATATTTATAATTTCATTAACATTTTCATTAACACAGTTTAGTTTTCTTTCTAAACTCATAAATCTCTTAATCTCTTCCTCTCCTCCCTTTTCTTTAGAGGCGGGAGGGAGGGGCCATCTGTCATACCGATTGGTCAATTCAGCCAAACCCACAACATAACATATGAGAACTTGGCAACAAAACAAAGAGAAGCAGATGCAAAAAAGCTACAGAGGGCACCAAGTCTTTGTTCAACAAAGTGACTGATCACATCAGATGATCAAAAAGAACTAGTATGCCACCAAGTACCATTGATCATGCATCAACCATAAAAGAGTATGCTAAGTAAATCTGTCTTTTAAAAAGGCATTCTATCATTTGATCTTCCACCTACATACGAACACTAAACTTGTTGGAGATACAATCTTGCTATTATTTAATAATAGCCCTAAATGGGGAAAAAGAAGAAATCCAACATCTACAGGTTGCTATTCATATTGCTTCTTCATTAGGTAGCAATTCTATAAGTAAACCAAACATTCTAATACAAATCAGTTTGCATAGATAAGTAAGTATTCAGATTTCCTAGAAACTTTTCTAGAAATTTCCTAGTAAGTAATGGTAAATTGGAAACCATATTTGCATTCCTTTAATCAAAATCGATTATGTACATTTTTTCTAATTCTTAGAGTATTTTTATTCCAAATTAATTTCATATTTACTGTGTTTTCAATTACAAGATTAATTACTAATATCCTAGAATATCAGTCTTACTAATATTAGGTTATATGCCCTGAATACCAGCAGTATTTGGATTAATTGCAAACCTGGCATTTTTTCTAGCTTGCAGTCTTGTGTAAATCAAGCCACAGTTTGGATCTTTTTTCATTTCTGATGTTTTGCAGGACTTGAGAGCTGTGCACGGTTCATTATATGTGCCAGGAGCTGGAGTGATTGATTTCCCAGGTGGAAATCTCCAGTGAAGCACAAGGGGAAAAAAATATGCCTATGATAGCCTACAGCACATTCAGAAACTACATAAAAAGAAAGTGCTTACATCAGTACAGTACATTTATGGAATCCTTTCTTTCTTTTTTAATTTAATTCAGACACAGTGGCAGGTGCCAGCTTAAATCTTTCTGATCACATAAGAGTGATTTTCAACTAAGTATTAACAGCAAGCATTAACATCACTTGGCTGTGCAAAGTACTTTGTATGTATATGCACAAATATATAGCCATATCAATAGCTGACAATATGCAAAATGTTTATTCAGTCAACCCATGCATTAATGCTATAACTATAGAAATTTCCAAAGCCATGCTTACCGTTGAAAAATTACACCTTCCACTTGCAATTTACACCACTTCTCTCTCTATGTTGTGCATTGTACACAATATTGCTGAAATTAGAGTATTTTTATAGATACTTTTTTTTACAGACACTTAAATACCACAAGCAAACTAGTACGTATAGCAAGACAATAACAGGAGGAAGAACTGTAAAATCATTGTAAATATCTTTTAAGGGAAAAGAAATTAGCTGTGTGGACATAGGTTGTGTGACACCAGTTGGCCTCAATGCCTGGGATTTATCTTTGGTATAGAGCACAATCCCTGGCCAACTGAATTTGCTAGAGTTAAAAAAAAAAAAAAAAAAAAAAAAAAGCTTAGTGAAAACCAATATACTCCTGTATTCCCAAACCATATGACTTTTTAAATCCTATTCAAAACACATGACAGAAACTAATATTCATCTCTTAAACCATTTTTCAGTCACCAATACAAACATCAGATTTGCCTACATTCACTGGTGCTCACCAAAGAAAAAACAAGGAAAACAATCTAAGATAGTCTAAACCCAAGTGTGCATATTTCATTTGAGTATTCAATTTTGCTTGGTTTTTTTCATTAAAAAAAAATATTTACAGGAAATAAAAGCTTCTTAAGTATAAAGCTGTGAGTGGAAGGAAACAAAAACCATTGAAGTTGCTAAAATTTAGAAGATACAACCTATTCAAATCCTACTTCTATATAACATAATTACAACATGGATTATTTTGGAATTTAAAAATCAAAATCAATGAAGCCAAAATCATACAGCAAATTTAAGTTGAATATAAATTGTGATAAAAGAAGAAGCTGTATTTACGGCCTGATAACCCAAACCAGTAACTTCATAATTTCATGATTATAAAGCCATAATTTCAGAATACTCCATTATTATTAAGAATATTCAGAATCAGTTATTATTGAGTAAGAATAAAACAACAACAAAAAAAAATTATAATCTAAGTGATAGAGAAAACATTAGTTTTTGTCTCAAAAACCAGGGCAAATATCTCATGCTGCTGAAGATAATATAGATGGGAGAAAAATAGGCCTTTAGAGCATTTAATAAGGAAAGAGAGATGAGAAGGAAAGGTTTGTTCTAAGCTATACTCCAGCATATGCAGTTTGACACTATATTTGCTGAGTATTTCCTGATAATTTTAAAAACCATTTTTCACATCAAGTCAGAGTGGTGAATATATCACCTTGGGTGTCTAGTATCTGAAAGTCATTAGTTAGCTTAGTGACACACACATATATAATTTAAAACTGCTACTATATCTTTTGTGTTTCCAAAAGGGTGCAAACACCTTAGACATGAAATCCATGTCAAAACCTGCAGTTCAGTGAAAATCTCCTTTGAATATGCAGCAGTACCCACTACACTGTACATGTTACATTGGTTTGCATACTCAAAAAAAATTGAACTTATTTCTGCTATTACATTTTCAGAGCATACAGAAACACTTGTTTGAGCAGTCACAGAACACTACAATTATAATTTCTTGACAGTTATCTTACTGTTGTATTATTCGTGTTATTATAGTACTTAAGAACAAAGAAAGAAAAACACATATGGCTTGCTTTGGATCATTTTCCTTCTTCTGAAGCTAACTTTTCACTTCATATTTCCCAGGTCCCAGAAAATCCTGAAAAAAATATAACTCATCATTAACGTTTACACATATATGTAAGGTAACAATTGCTTTACCTATGTATAAAATTTATATTAAGTTAAAAGTCAACCCTTACACACATTTCATTTTAAGATCAATACAAATAACCAGTGAATGGGAGGATGTAGAGGTATATGGTGTCTCGAGAACTTTCTAAGATCTTATAAAAGTGTATTCTGGGACTACGTCATCCTCTGAAGGAGCTTAGTACCTTTGCTACAAGCAATAACTACCTTCCCAACTCACTCTCAGTTATGTTTCCAAGTAAACCACTTGTGTATTTCATTATTTATAAATATAACCACAAAACTACAATTAAATTTTACTTATTAAAATTTTCCAGTTTGTGATTTGACTCCTGTGATTGAACACTTCACAGCAAAACTAATGTTTAATTGAAAGTTCTAAACTTTCTCACATTTTGTCCATAACACAAAGCACTCAAATAAGTTATTGTGCTTCATAGCGCAGACAGGGGTATACTACATTGATCCTACATGAACCAAAACAATAACTTGGAAATTTTTGCTAACCCAAGGTTTGTATTACAGACTATTTATAGCTTCCATGAATCTGTTTTCCTTTGGAAAAAACAAGGTCAAAATTTTTGAAACGCTGTAATTCTGCAGAAGAGCACTACTTAAACGTCAACAGGACAATTCTTCTAACCATCTCCATGCTATATGATAATACAAATTCCAGCAACACCAAATCATATTTTGTGAGGTAATTTATGAGGGAGGAGGAGTGGAACAACATGCAGCACAGGAAAAATAAATTAATCCAAAATTATTTGACATTTAATAATGAGTTGGAACACAGAGAGGTTCCTAGAACCCTTCTGTTATCATCACTTTTTTTCAAGTCTACAGAAGAGCATAAACACTGGTGCTTCCTTTCATACAAAAAGTACAATAAGTCACATTTATGTACAATTTTAAGTAAATGCTGGATGTTTAAAGTATATTTGTATGAATCTTATACCAGATCAGCATTTTCCTAAATCACTGTAGTATTAAATGTTCCATAACAGAAAGATTGCTATTAGAATACACCACCAGTGGGTTTTTGTAACCTGTAACTTGGTTGTTGAATTGTGGTCCACAGTGGTTGTAACTTGGTTGTGAATTGTGGTCCAATTCACAGTAAATTTGGCTAAAACCACGACACCATCTTTCACAATTGCAGAGATTTTACATCTGCAAAATTTCTTCATGCAATTGCAACATAAGTTCACATTAACCTGACTTATCACACATTCTCTGTTTCAGAAAAATATCTGTTCTATGAAATCAAAACCAAGATTTTATTAAAATAAGCTTTAGATAAAACAAGCCTAGCACAAGGAGATAACATGGCTAAAGAAGATAGAAAAACACCTTTAGAGTTGATCTACAAGAGTAAAATGAAAGATGCTGTCCTTTAAATTATGTACCAGAAATAAAAAATAAAGAAAAATTTTGAAGCAAAACAAGCTCCAAGCACAGTGAAAATACTAACAGGTCTGGCAAGTAAAAAAGCCCCAAACTGCTATGTTGGCTCAGGTATGATTGACAAAGGACACACATCATATAGGTACATTTGAAGAATTAAAATATTTGTATTATCTTTAGCTTCTGTTACTACAATATCCTGAACTTCAGTCTATTTGCCAGAAACCATGTACAGGGAACACCAGAAAGCTCCCACTAAGGTTCAGCATGAAAAAAAATATATATTGGGCAGGAAATAGAAAACATAGAATCAAATTGAAGAGCACCATGCTTTCCATAACAATTTTGTGGCTCAGCATTCCCAAGATAGATAATTTTAAACTAAACCAAGAAAACTACTAATTTGCATATGTAGAACCTGTATTTTGCTTTAAGGGCACAAGAGGAGAAAATAAAATGGAAAAGCCTGTAGGTCAAGACAAAGACAGTAATTACCATTATGGGCAAAGCAAGCTCAGTTTAGGGAAAATTAACTTTATTTTATTGCCAATTAAAATGGATTCAGGGACTGAGAAACAAAGACAAACATTAAAAAAAAAAAATTTCCATCCCACCTTTCCTAGGCTCAACTGCACTCCGTTCCAGACTTCTCTACACACCACAAAGTGACGTAAGGGCAATACAGTCAATACAGGTTGGTTTCTCTTCCGCTCCTTCCTTCTCACACTTTTCCTCTATTCCAGCACGAGCCCCCTATGGGCTGCAGCCCCTCAGAAAATCTGCTCATCATGGGCTCTCCACAGGCCACAATTCCTGCCAAGCAAAATCTGCTCCAGAGTGGTCTACATCGGCTGCAGTCCTGACATATCTGCCTGCTCCTGCATGGGTTCTCTATACGTTGCAGGGGAAAAAGTCTGCTCTGATGCCTGGAGCACGTCATCCTCCTTCTTTGCTCTTTCTCACTCTTTTTGTTGCCTCCTCCTTTGTCCATCTGACATCTTTCGCTTTTTCTTAAATATGTTTTCACAAAGGCACCAATATGGCTGAATAGCTCAGCTTGGTCATGTGGTGGGTCCATTGCAGAACCATCTAGAAATGGCCGTGTCTGGCAGAAGGCAGTCCCTGACCTCTTCTCCCAGAAGCCACAACTGCAGCCTCTCCACCCCACTTCCAAAACCTTATCACACATAGCCATTACAAGTATCAATTATGTAATGGAAACAAAAGGACATAGAAGTCTTCCTCAGGAGTGTACTTACTAGATAAAGTACACTGGTTCAACACAAGTAAGACAGAAGCACATACTTAAAAAAAATAATGAATAAGGATAAATAAAGGTGATTTTTTTAAAAATAGACCTTGATATAGTTATGCTTTCCTATAAAATATAGCTAACTTAACTTGCAGTCAGACTCTTTGAATATAAGGGCCAAAGCCAATTGTATGAGGTTCAATAAGGCCAAATGCCAGGTCCTATCAGTCACAACAACTCCATGCAGGACTACACACTTGGGGAAAAGTGGATGGAGAGCTGCCCAGCAGAAAAGGACCTAGGGGTGCTGGTAAACAGCCGACTTAACATGAAACAGCAGTCTGCCCAGGCAGCTAAGAAGACCAAAAGCATTCTGGCTTGTATCAGGAATAGCATGGCCAGCAGGAGTAGGGAAGTGATGGTGCCTCTGTACTCAGCACTGGTGAGGCCTCACCTTGAGTGCTGTGTTCAGCTCTGGGCCCCTCACTACAAGAAGGACATTAAAGTGCTGGAGCATGTCCAGAGGAGACCCACCAAGCTGGTGAGGGGTCTAGGGAACAAGACACAACANACAAGTCACAACAGAAGAGCCTGATGGAACTGGGTCTGTTTAGTTTGGAGAAGAGGAGGCTGAGGGGATATCTCTTTGCCCTCTACAACTACCTGAAAGGAGGTAGAGAGGTGGGTGGTGGCCTTTTCTCCCAAGTGAATAATGACAGGACCAGAGGAAATGGTATGACATTGAAGCAGGGGAGGTTCAGATTAGATATTATGGAGAATTACTCTACTGAAAGAATGGTCGGGTAATGAAATGGCCTGCCCAGGGAGGTGATTGAGTCAGAACCCCCGGAGGTATTTAAGAAATGGGCATGATCTAGTGGCCAAGACTATAGGGAGTGCGTTGTGGTTTTCTGCATGGTTGGACTTAGTGATCTCAGAGGTCCTTTCCAACCATAACAATTCTGTGATTCTAGTTTCAGGGGAAAAAATTAATCCTGAAAAGAAAGAAATTAATCCTGAAAAGACATCTAGCCTTGACAATACACAACTATTTGCATTACTTAGAATGTGTTTACATTCCACCTTATCATTATCCTGGAAGTTGTCAATATATTTCATTATTTGAAAACCATTTTTCTTATTAACTCCATCAGCACACAATAATATTACCTATCTTAAAGGAAAAAAATAAAAACATTTGTGTAACATAGTTACTGTATAGATGCATTAATGTTACCTCAAAAATTTTACAATAAGAAAACTTGAAAAATTACTTTATTTTGAAGAATGCCAACTGCATTAGATGCATCTACCTCATTCAGCCGCTGCTCTTTTACTTTAATAACTTATAGCTTGATAAATCTTTTACTCATTAAATGTATGTTACCAAATACTCTGTATGAGAATGCAAAGCACAGCCAGGTAATTTTAATGCAAAGGGAAGAAGTTCTTCAGGATGTGTTACTCATTTGTACTCCTTTTTGCTGTAGTATCTGACATGCAAGACAGACAGCTCAGCATTCTTCCAGCCAGAGCTGTCAGAGAAGTCTTTCAATCCACAAGCCCTTGCAAGATGACCATTCCTTGTGAAGTGTACACGGTGTTCCTTAGCCTCTCTCTTCATATTCAGATTTTAGCAATGCAATTATATGATATCAGTGACAAAACACTCTACAGTAAAGGTATGATCTGGGAGCCTACAATCATTTATAGCATTTCTTAGTGAAACTACTTATCCCAATCAATTCTTTTTCTGTTGTCATGTAGTTTAGAAACTTGTTGTGGAAGAACTAACTCCTGAATACCAATCTTGGACTTAGATATGTTTAAAAAGACAACTCCCAAGCCAGGAAAGATGCTGATGGATGCCTTAGATTGGAATATTTCCCAGTGGGGAGAGCTAAACATGCAGTGCTCCCACACACAAATTGGATGAGCCTCAGAGTTCCACAGTGAAAAACTAAGTAAGTCAGATGTAGTCCTCTGTCTTATTTCCTGTGTTCACAAATCACTCATTCATTTTAGTTTAGACTGTCACTGGATTAAAAAAAAAAAAAAAAAAAAAAAGGAATACTGGAATAGAGCTAGGTAAGCAATTAATAGACTTACATCTATTTAACTAGCTCATTTTAAAAAGCTAATATTCATGTCTTTCGAAAGTTATTGACGTGTCAACAAGTATCTTAGAACTTCTTTGAAATGGTAAATCATGGGGAAAAAAAACACCACAGAACACAGCATGACATCATTTTTGATAAAACATTACTTCAATTGCTAGCACAAACTAAGAATGGAGAATTTCAGCTAAGCAACAAGTTATTCTGAAAGTCTATAAAAAATTTCTCAAATTATATTCAGTTGCAGCTGTCATACAATTCCAAATGTATTTAGTCAGAATACACTTCTTTAAAACTGAAATATATGAAATTGAAACAAAGAAGTACTTTTACAATGCTAAGACATCACATCAGGCACACCTGACCATTTTTAAGAAAAGTCAGTTTGTTGATATAAACAGATTTCTGTTATTAGGGGTCAAGCAGTCCACATAAAATTCCAACAGGAAGTTGTATAGTCAACCATCTCATATTTATTTTTATGCTTATTACAGGGAATATGGAAAAACAGTTTTGCAAGAAGTAGGGAAAAGGGAAAATGTTAAAGGCAAAGATGGAATATTCCCTTTCAAAGCTATAAATATCTATATTAAGATTTCAAAAACTTACCCTTTTAATACATTATTTTGAAGGTATGGAAGTCTTTATTGTAGCAACTAAAATGCATCATTTTAAAAAGCATGAATCTCAAAATGGAAATTATTACAAATTTCACACTATTTTATGAAAATTACTTTTCCCTAATGTGTAAATACTCCTTTACTGTGAAAATCACGTTCCACACTATAAAGATGTTCACTTAAGTACATCATTTCTATTTGTTTGTACATCTGTGCTGTTCTGTTTTCCTTTAACTTTAAAACATTTTCTCCAAAGTAATAGTTCCCCAAATGTATTACACTGACAGAACTAGAAACTGAAAATCTGTATCTTTCAGAACTGCCACGCATCAGGTTTGGTATTAATTACGTTTTTTAATACTCTGAGCCTTTAATATTTTCTATATTAAGTAACGTAAATCAGCTCAAGACAATGTTAGTACTACATACAGCTGAACTGTTGCTGAGAAGTGTATAAATGCAAATGTAGACAAAAGCAAACTACCTTAAGCTTACTTCAAAAGTCTGTTGGAGCTCTGCTGACTGCAGATGTGTTTTCAAAGTTCTAAAGTACTATCAAATTAATTGTCCTTAAGCATTAGCAAATATACTAAGTTTTATTCTAAAATCTTGATCCCTAAAGCTGCATGATCTACTTTATATACACACTGCATCCATTTGTACTAGCTAAAATAAGGCTCAGTATGCACAGGGTAAGGTTAAATTGCACAGCAGTTGTGACAATAGTTCCCCAGTTGCTCAAGCACACCTAGGGACTCAGAGAGTGCTGAGGTCCAGAAAAGTTTTCCCACAAATACTTTACAGAAAGCTTCCAACGTATTTGTTCCATATTTACAAAAACATATCCCAGAAAGCAGAGTTCGATATTACAGCACTGAAAGAACTTTGTTCAGGTTTCTGCTTTTTTGTTGATGGTATTAACTACTTACAACTAATTCAAATTTATGCCCTTTACAGTAAGATCTTTATTATTTAAGTATATAGCATTATTTATGCACGCAATTTGTTCTTTAAAGTAATTGATAAATAAATTTGTACAAAAAATTATGGCTTCTCTCTCAGCCATATAGATCTAAAACTCCAATTAGTTCAGTGGACTTATTCTGGATTTAGATTCAGCTTAATCTGGAGATTGGCCAACTCTCTTACATGTAAACAGCCCATATCACAGTCTACTTATTTATTTTCCTTTTCATTTACTGCTGATACAGCAAAGCACAGAACCTGAAAGCAGTAGCATTTTTATATTTAAAACAGCCCTGTCAATTTTTGACTCCTGGATATAGTATTATACACAACATGCACACACAATGGGCTTTTTGCAAGTCCTTTACATTTATTTTATGTATCGAATAGAGAAAAGCTTATGTTCGAAGTGTTTTCATTCAACGCGTTTTCAAAAATTGTAAACTTGTAATTCTTCCAGAGCTTTCTATTATTCAATCTATGTTTATCTTTGAATGAGACAGAATATTTCTATTTTTTTTCCAGGTAATACAGTAATTCCCATAGATCATGTGTTTACAAATACAATGCATGAGTCTTATACTATTAGAGTACTCAAGTGATTTGTTCTGTTCATGCTTAATACATGATATTATCAAATAAAAATAAAGTAGTCCAACTTCCATTAAGTAATGGAACTCTTCCTGTTAATTCAATAAGGACTGGATAAACTGTCTAGATAGTAAAATCCAAGTTCCAATAACTATTAAGCCAGCATATATAAACAGTTATTCAGGACCTTAAAAAACACAAGTTGAATTGTCAAACTTTACCCTCTTGCTAGTAAGAGAATTTCTCATGCTTCTGCCATATTAATGTAAATACATCTAGTGCTATGCTAAAATACTTTTAGAGCAGGAAGAGCCTCAGGAGGGAACACCTCACTCACATCTAACTAAATATACCCTCTGATCACCAGATGGTACAATTTAGCTAGCTCTGTTTAGACAGGAAGCAATCAAGTGTCACCTAAGAGTAACATAAAGGTGGCAAAAGCAGACCAATACTACTTTCCTATCTGCCCTGTCTGGAAACAACAGTATTACGTCTATGGACTTTGAAGGGTCACTCCAGCAGCCAGTGAGCACTAAGGTGTAATGCTTAAAGACAAACTGATCAAAACCTCCCTACCTCAAAAACGAGACTAAAGGTTTATAAGTAACAGAAGTTTGCTATATTAGGGTTATATATCACAGATTTTTCTTGGCCTCTGATATTCCAGTTTTCAAGAAGCTTTTATATAAATAACAACATAACTGCATACATCAAAAGCTACTTCTATTATTTCTTTATATAATAAACAATCTCAAAGCTACATAAAGTAGAATTACACCAGTATTACCTCGTATCAATACTGCCTCCATCAAACAAATTTAATCTCCAAAAAGCTCAACCAACTTGCATATTCTAATTAATATCATGCAGAAAATAGTTAATGATGCTAGATTATAGCAATCTATTTAAAAGGGTCAAATTTGTCGATCTGCATTTAAGCTATAAATATCAGGCATGGAAATGAATTAGTTTTGAAGTAACACTAATTCTGAAAGGTCCCACTTAAGAATATTATTTCCTTGCATAATTTTTTTTTTTTTTATGTTTAATCAAGTCACCACTAAAGGATTATAACTGATAGGAAATTGCAGTGTTGTGTCTCTATTCCTATTGGTCTGGACAGAAACTCAACACTTACTTCCCTCAAGAGTTTTCACAGAGAAGACCTTTCATCAGACAGTCTCCACAAGGATCTATGTATGTACACAATAGAGTGTGGCTTTACAACTCTGTTAACACAAGACTGTTTCCTCAGTGTTAGAGATATTTTTATTAATGTCTAATTTTATACCATCGTAGATGTGTTCCCACAACCACCTCACACTGTACAGATTGGCACCAGCAATCACTGAATACAAAATCTTATACTCCTAGAGAGAACTAGTGCATATGCTCCCACTTCCAATGAATAAATATCTATCTTAAAAGGTCACCTGACTACCTGCTGAAATTTGAAAAGGCAGTCCAATAAAAGAAAAAAGATCGAGAGTACATACTGAACTATCTGGAAAGCAGCATTAATTTATCAGCAAAATTATACTTTTGCTGATGCTCTTCAGCTAATACTTATAATGTCATATTTTAAATGGAATAAGAAGTGTGCTGAAGGCTACATAATACTTGTACTGTTCACATTTTATCTAGGTACAAAATTAATTAAATCTAAAAATGTTTCTGTGAAGAAAACAGTTATTCATGTTTGGATAAAGCTTGGTCATGAACCTGGTAGATGGATTAGCCACACTACTTGCTGTCACACAGACCACTGCAGAGAAAAATAATGTCATAGGCTTTTTTTATTTTGCTGTTGATTTCTTTAAGATCCTATAGTCAAAGTGGTACACTTCATACATCAGTGTGGGTTTGGTTTGCGTCGATTTTTTGGGGTTTTTTTTGTGGTTTTTTTTTTTTTTTTTAAGTTCAGTAAGTTCCCTTGACAGTATCTGTTCAGCACACAGGTTTCTCAACATGAAAGGGTATCCATGAAAATTCAGGTCTCATTAGGACAGTACAAACAATAGGCAGCCTTGATACAAACAATAGGGGATTGAACAGTAGGAGGACATGGCCAGGCAACACCAGTCAATACAATCATTGGCAGGAGATGCAATTTAATCTAGAAAAAATCATCAGAATACTACACCACAAATCTAACCCACAAGGAACCTGAACTGAAACAAATTGACCTGATACAGATTCAGGTAATGTTTTTGGTCAGGAGGAGAGTATTTAAACAGGAAATGGAAATTATGCAGAGAAAAGATCATTTTCAGGAAGGTGATAAATCATTGTTCCTCATTTGGACCCACAAGTGCTGTCATTTAACACATTATGTCACCCTACCAAATCTGAGAGGCAACACAATAAAACGATTATAAAAGAAGTCAAATAGCAGCAAATAGCAGACATATGACAACATCTTTTCCAGGAGGTCTTAAGAATGTGTACTTGTACAAACTGACAAATAGCAGTGTACAAGAACACTGCAAGTCACCAGATAATTGGTTTGCAAATATTTATGATGCAACAGAAAGTTGCCTCATAAATAATAATTATTTTTAGTAACTGTATTCATTACAGTTTTTCTGTTAATACTGATACATTTCAAGTTCTATCAAGGGTGATTACACAGCCTTTAGTTTGCCTCCAAATTCTTGTATCTCTATTTCAAATAATCACTGGATATAAAGGCAAATTGCAGACTTTTTTTTTTTAAAAGAAATTAGTAATTACTGTTGCCAATGTGCATAAAAATAGTGATATAAACAATAATGAAGAGAACTGTACTAAACAATTAGTGTTGTTTGTCAAGTACAGATACATTTAATAAATTGAAAAATCACATATTCTGTAAACATAAAGGTAACTCTGTATTTTAACATGTCATAGGAAGCCACTGAAAATTAGTTATCATTCTCTATGTCTTAACTATGAATTACTGTTCTCCATTTTCAGGTACTGAACATAAAATTGCTCATGTTGTCAACACAGTAGCAAAACACTACCATTCTTTCTAACAATATTAACACGTCCTAACACGGAGTCAGAGGTTTCAATCAACGTAAAGAAGTTTCAAAAAAGCATAACCTATTTCACATAGTCAAAGTTAAAGAGCAGAATGAAAATTACTCATATAATTTTAGTCTTTAGTCTTTTAGTTTTTAATGCGAGAACAGAGAATTGAAGATGTATAAAGGATGGATGTAAGAATGAAAAAGGTACAATACAAGTTTCAAAAAAAAAAAAAAAGAAAGAAAGAAAAAGAAAAAGAACAAACCGAGAGCAGAGAATAACCATGACTAAGAGTCAAAAATAGCACATTCTATACTTGTAGGGGATTAGTTTCCTTTTTAGCACTGCTCTACTGCTTGTTGTATGGGGTTTTTATGACCTCTTTACATTTCAGAACACAGAAACAAGGATGTGCATGGTGTTCATGCCAAAATTGGGAAGATAAAGAAATAAAGAAAAAACACTTTACATAGTAAACACAATCTATTCTATATAACCTAAGGCAAGATCCTGTGAAAAACACAGTGTCGTGATGCAATTAAAGATTGTATCACAAACTATAGATACAACAGGGCCATATTGAGGTTACTTGTGCAATCTTAAATCAAAGCCTCTGAGACCGCTTTTATGGTTTCTGTAAACAATGTTAATACATGCAAATACTCTAGATGGATGCTGTACGTGATCTTGACTGCTGGGTAATCAGAGATCGTAAATACATATAACATGCTAACTCAGTCTGCTATTTCTCAAAATGTGAGAAGATGAATAAATTTTAGTATTTTCCTTAAGCTACAGCAACAAGTTTCTGCCACTTTTTCATCACGCACAACAGCAAAATATATCTCAACCAAAAAATCGAAAAATATAGCAACAGCAGCAAGATATTGCATTTCTCACAAGACAAACTATTAACTCTACCTTCCATGTATCAAGCAGAATTAACTGTCATAAATCATCTCTACAGCAAGTACAAAACATGGGTTTTGTTTGCTGTGCAATTCATCTGTTTTACGTACAACTTCAAACATTACAGTTTTATCATTCATGAGTGTTACTTGTGACAACCTCACTAACATTATTTTTCACTAAATATATAAAATCTATTCAGCAAAATTTTTTCCTAGTTTTTAACCAAAGAAGATGACCACTTTTTTTTCTTTTTTCTTTACTTAATATAAACACAATAGACAATTCTTACATTAAATATAACTAGGGGACAAGGTCATACCCGCCTAAGGAGAAGGGTAAATACAAGCTTAACTACTCCAAGATTTTGAAAGAATTCAACTCAAAGTGAATAATTGACACATAAGAGTGGTGGGATTTTTTGCCAAAAATAGTTTCAACCAAGGTGGTAGAACAGGATTTATGTTCATGTACTGTAAACATCCACGCTGAAGCAATTTTACTTTTCTCTCCTGGCAATAGATTATGAATGCATTCTATCTTCAGCCTTACTTCATAGAATTCTTTTAAAAAAATAAATCTTAATTTAATTTGTACAGAAAATATTCTGGATTTAGAAAAGGAAAATGAGATGTTGAAAACGGCATCTAGAGTTCAAATTAAAATACTCATTAACAGTTCAGTATTGCGATATGTTACACCCTATAATATTTCTTTTTTAAGAAATGGTCATCAATAATTCAAGTCTCTGTTGTAGCCATACTTTCATGTTCACAAAGCTGGTATTAGGCAGAAAAAATAATAATAATAAGTTAAAACCACTAAGCATAAGGTAGTCTGAGGAAAAAGCCTAATGTTATTAGGCTTGTCAGAAATATCTTGCCCCATTTCTGTGAAGTAAATATGCATCTGTGGCCTGTACTGGACGACTTTGCCCGTCCTCCAGGTATGCCCAGAGGGCAATGTAGGCTATAATGACCCATCTGTTCACTACTGGCAAGTAGCAAACTTCTAATGAAGACAGATGTGGGTCACCCTGTACAAGAAGGCTGCAGGGTGCTAATGAATCCACCTAATGGTCACTACCTGCCACTGCTGACTGATTGATGAGCAAAAGGGTTAAGCTTCAAAAGCAAAGACAAGTATTTCAGGTAATCGTTAGTCTTACTAGGATATCTCTGTCACACTCCTTAATACACAGTCACACTTTAATGTTATCTTCCCCCATAACATATATGCTTTTATTACTTTTCTTTGAACAATCTGAAATAACCTGAAAAGCTGAAATAAAGATCTTATTATGATAAACTCATTTCTATTATTTCCCAGAAAAAGAGAATTTCCCAATATTCATAGGAAATCATAAATGCATGACACTAACAGTAAACCCAAAAATCCTAAAGAAAATAGCTACTATATTTTCTAAATAATACAATCTGACAGTAGTACAGGAAGGAACTTTATTACTATGAATTCCATTCACGCAGACTACAAGTTAATGGATTATTTCTTATTGGTTTTTTTCAAATAACGATTAACAAAAAAGCTAGTGAGTATTTGACTCATTCTACCAATTTCCACATGAAAGTGATGGCACCACATAAGCCAGCTACTTATGAGCAAAGTATTGATGCAAATCCTTTCATTCATCAATTCAGGTAATGAACAGATGTCAAAGATTTGTAGTGGAGAAACTCTCCACTATCTCCCAGAGATAGGAAAAATCTCTCTAGAGAAAAAGGAAAGGAAAACAACACAAACCAAACCCATCCTATAGTGAAAAAAGTTATGACTTTGAGTTACTGTGGGGTGAAACCTGCATAGAACATTAGTATCTGCCAGGAATCACCAGGATATTGTTAATAAACATCTGCAACAAAACAAAGTCAGAGTAGTTTCCAAAAGTATAGAGAAGTAATAAAATGACAGGTAAAGTTAAAAACAGAGAGAAGTACTTTTATGTAACAGCTTTTGAGAAGAAGTGTATTTCTTGTTTTTAAAATCAAACATTTTCAAAACTCTACAAAATAATCCACCAACTTAATTTCTAATGTAACTCTACTGACATGATACAGGAAATGCAGATATACTGAATGCTGCAAATCAGCCACTGAGAAAGATTCTTCAATAGATATAACAGGCAATAGTGTATTAAAAAAAAAAAAAAAGAATCCTGTGTTAACATTAATAATACATTGCATCAGTAGCTGGTACCATAAAAAATGAGGAAGATATCCTTACTTGAAGGTAACATTTAAATTCCTCGCCATGCTCAAGTCTCGAATAACCCTTACCACGCCGTGTAACCAGCCTTAATTGTAAGCTGAACATCAGTATTCCAGCACATTCATCTTGCCAGGCTCTATACACCCATACAGGGGAGGATGGGAGGCAGTAACTGTGTATTTGTGTGATTATTCACAATTACATTGTCAAATAAAAGATATCACAATCTAGAAATACACCCTCCGCATGTAAAAAGACACACAAGTATTAATATCATCATAATAGCACGATACAGTGCATTCTAAGGGGAACTTCTGTGTTTTTCAGTTAGCTCACTTTTATTTATTAATGGGAAAGACTTCTAATTAATTTATTAATGGGAAAGACTTCTAATCTTAATAAAATCTTGTTAGGCACATATTAATGAGTGTTCTATCTTTATCCCTTTTACTTTAAATTTGTCATTACAACTGAGAGAGTATAGTTTTAAAAGCCTTATAGTCCACACAGAGAAAACATTCCTACTTTGTTGTAATCAAATATCACAGCGCAGAGAAGTCTAATAGTGCCTAGCAGTTCAGCCCTCCCATCATCACACTTTTGTTAAAGGTCCTTTGGACAGAATTTTGTTTCCCTATATATGTATGCTTCACTTGTATCATACTATTTGCAGAAAAGACAGGCTCCTGAGTGGGGGGAAAAAAAAAAAAAAAAAAAAAGTATTGATATTAAACAAGCACTGACATTTAGGTCTGCTTACAGAAAATCGCTGCTAGTATTCACAGGTTCAGATTAACCTGCAAACTGATTTATATATATAATTTTAACGTAAAATGTGAAGGCATTTTCAAAAGGAAGACTGATAAAAAGATACCATGTACAAAACTGATACAGGTGTTCACACACATGGTTGAAAAGGTGCAGCTAGTGATCAACTAGTTAGATGCATGACAGGGGAGGAGAAAACGCTCTGTCCAAGTCTTCCTATATTTATTTACATTCTATTCTCAATTCCCATAGAAAAAGTCTACTCATTTCCTACCTTCTTTTCTCAAAGATTACCATCTTCACAGATACAGAGCAATATAGCAGATCATTAGCTTGTGTCACAAATGGTACCACAGTACATCCACACACTACTATGTTTTTCCCATTTTTTGAGAAAATAAAATTGGATACTTCGCAGAATAACAAAAGATATATCTCCAACACAGGTTTAATAGTGTTCTTTTATGTCGTAAGGCAGGTGAATATATTTCTAACCTCAGAATGTCCTCAATTTCATAGGACTGTGTATATGTTGCGAGTACGGTATCTACACACGCATAAACACAGTAACAAAAGGGGAACAGAACTGACAACAAGTTTCAAGTTTTTAATCATTTTCTATTAAGGCATTAGAGCTAATCAAATACAAAGTCAGAATTAGCTTTCATTTTGGGTACTGACATTGTATATTGCTCTTCACCTGAAATGTTCTTTGTTCTCAAAAAAAAAAAAAAATCTATTCACTAAAGCCTTCCAGAATCCTGAGTCTGAAAAAAATCCAGCCAATATCTGTATGGAGAACAGAAATTAATCAAGCTTACAAGCCTTTGATAACAACTCTTTTGAAAGAACCACATTTACACAAATCTGTCCTAGTCCAAAGCTTTTCTTTTCTCATCCTGATTATACATGGATTCAGAAATCATATTATTTACTATCTCTCTTCAGCAAGCTTTTACATAGTTGAAGATTACTACATTGAGCACCCTTTTATTATTTACATTAACTAAGGCGGCTCATTTATTTTTTCCTATTTAGGAACACCCTCTAAATCTCTCATTAGTCTCATTCTTTTTCTCTAAACTGACTCTTATTGGTCTCTATGTTTTTTTACTATAAATACATTTGATGTCACACCAGACTCCAGATAAAGTCTGGAAGTCTGGTCTGTGTAGCACAGCTAGCAAGAATCCTTTTGTATGTCTGACAGGCTATACTTCTATGTATGCATCCTAATATGGCATGTATTTCCCTTTTTCACAGCAATGCTGCCATCTTGACACACATTCCACTTAGAGATTGTTGATCCTTAGCAATCCCCAAGGTATTCAGACAGAGGTATCTAAGAGTCATCAATATTAAGGAAGAAATAAGGCACTGATGGCACTTCTCCAAGCTGTGCTCATTTTTCTTAATACTGTATTAGTAGCACTACCAAGTGAAGTTTGGGTCTCCTGTCCTTTCTCTGAAATTATTCAAGAAACTATTATTTTGCACTTCCTCAGTGGAAGTTATTGCAAAAAGTATCTTTAAAAGCCTAGCTTTCTTAAGATAAAGTATCTTAATGATAGATAAGACTGCAGGCTCCAGTCTTATCAGAAATCTGCGGATCCACAGAAAGTATTATGAATGCCTTTACAATAGAAAAAAAAAAGTACATAATTTTCCCTGAACATGAGAAAAGCCAATCCCAAAACAACCCTGAGGAAGACTAAGGTTTTTAGTTACTGCATTCAATTCCGAAGCAGAGGGCTGAGTTAGGCTTACCATTCACGAGTATTTCACACACACGCCTTTTAACTGCATGTATTATCCCAGTTAAGGACAAAACAATGAATTACATGGTTAGTTCTACTTTCCATAACTTAAAGAACTCTCTAAGGGAGTTAAAACACCCTGGTTCATCAACTTAAATTACTGGGATG
>VZRU01000256.1:0-13856 GCA_013398155.1 Pedionomus torquatus
AGGCTGCTAGAAGGTCTCCCCGGAGCCTTATGTGGGTTGTTGCTTTGGCGGTGTCACTGAAGGCAGAATTGACCCCAGTGATAGGCTGCGAATTGCACTGTAGTGGGTTGTGATGCAGGTAATCGCATAGCTCAAGGCGAGAATGTTATAATTCATGGCGTATTGGTGGGTGGCAGACTGACAGAGCTGGTTGCAAGCACTGTTTCCTTGTTTCCTGTGCTGTGCTGGAGCGGCACAGGGCAGCCGAAGAGTCTGTTGGTATGTTTTAATGGTACATGTCCTGCCGCTGGTTCCTCCAGGGGTGTGTTCCGTTCCTCTGGCTCACAAGGAGCACTGCTGGCAGCATATGGGAAAACGGGCTCCTGGTGAACGGACTTGGAGTGTTAAGGTTAAATGACTTTATGTCCTTTGAAGCGCTCGTCCGAAATCCCCCAGCTAAGGCAGAAATAGAGCATGGGCATGGTGTTACAGCCCACAGTGTGATCACCTAGTTCACATGGTTTCAGTAGTGAAGTTGATCCATACATTGTGTAGGTTTTTGAACATCTCTCTGCCTGAAACATCTCCTGTCACGTCTCTCTCTCAATATTCAGATAAGTAGATTTCCATACATAAATACACCATCTGCTTGTTTCAAAGAATAGGGTGTGTTGTCTGCTGTACTGATATGGAGCTTTTCTGAAATACAAGCCAGTGACTTTAAAAACTTCAAAACCCGCCCTTTTTGTTCTGATTGGGAGTAAATACAAAACCAGCCTCAATTCCATTAGAAATGAGCTGCTATTGAAAATGATGTGGAATTGGGAAGCTGAGCTTTGAAAGTGCCAGGGCCTTCAGGTAGCTCCCAGGGGAGTTATTGTAAACCCAGGCGGACAGGGTGAGCAAAGGCTGGACTGAGTAGTGATTCTATGGCTTTTTTTTTTTTTTTTTTTTTTTCCCAGGAATTGCTGAAGATCTGAAGAGGAGGAGTAAAAAAAGCTAATAAGAGTCCTGGAATAAATGGCTTTCCCCTGGGATTTCACTGGCATTGATAGATCTGCAGAGAACATCCAGATTTAGACAATTCTGTGGATTCAGACATGAACCTGCTTTGTCACATTTTTTGTAGGTATTCTAAGGTGCTAAACTTGGCGTTGAGTATGCATAATGTAAGATACACATGTCATTCAGCGTCCAGAGCCATGCATGAGTTGCTTCATATTCCAAGACTGCAATAGCTGTTATTCATGACAGCATGAACAACAAGGATCAAAGGTAAGCAAACATCCGTTGCATAATACTATATATGCAGGGCTTTGAACATGTCTTGTGATAAATTGCAAGGATTAAGACAGAAAGGAAATATTTTGCTAAGTGAATTCAGGATCCTCTAAGCTTTCCCCTTAAGAGAAAATTCTTAACAGCCTGAAAAAGCAGACCCTGCAGGTGTAACTGTTGTTTAAAGCAACTGTGAAAGTAACGTGCTTTGGCTTTAGGTTTCTATGTGACTTCTGAACAAAGCTGGTAACCTTGTTGAAGAAGAAATTACTTTTTTTTTTCTACTTGTATAATCTGTAAACTAGATCTGAATGAGAAAGTCAAATTATTTTATCTTCTGTCACATTAACTAGTGCCAAAGCTAAGTGGACACGATAGATATGTATTACTTTATTAGTGATATCAGCAAAATAGAAAGCAATTAACTTAAAGATTTTGTCACAAGTAAATCTTACCTTCTTACCCTAATTTTTAATTTTGATAGAAAAGAGGAAGACTGGTATTTTATATCTCCTAAATATTCCTCATGCTTGAAGGATTTAATAAAATAAACCAAACTGAAATTAAAAGAATGTTCTTTTCATCTGTGGAATTTAGATTATCAGTTGTGCAGATACAGGTGCTCAACATTTATCCAGTGACTTCTATAATTATGCTGAAACTTTGAGCAGAGGAAGATTTACATCTCAGTTGAGGTTTCTTTAATTCATCTGATTTTAACATGCTGTGTCAAGTTTGACCATAGTATGCTTTGTCTTTACAACCATGACAAATTTTAAGCAAAAGTTTAAGCTATTATGTTTTGTAGAGAAAATAACTTAAATTATGTTTAAAATATTTTTCAAGTTAAAAAAATAATTTATTTATATTTAACCTGGGGGAGAAGTTTCTCTGGAAATAGTTATGTCCTTGTCCAGCCATCTATGGACTTATAGCTGTTCCTTAGTACTTTGCCTGTCATTCAAAACCAGATCATGCAAATATGAATGCTATAGAGGATAATAAGTAGAGTAAAATAATAACATTGAGGAGAGGGAATATTTTAATAGACTTTATATATTAAAAAGTTGTTACATAAACTTCATCACTTCCTTATAATTAATAATCTTGTAATTGGCTTTTTTTCTAACCTCCATCTTGGTCTACCCTCTTTCTGGAAAGAGTTTTTCCAACAACAATGAGTTCTTGTAATATTTCAAACAAAGCCAAGAAATGTTTATCTTCGTTGTATTTAATAAGTTGGAGTGAGTGGCATAGAATTTTCAGATGCTGTCTTCAGGCATAATTCATGCAAATAATCACACAGTGCTCACTGTATTTATTTGAAATGGTAGGAGCCCTTTTTTATGTGAAAAAAGGAGAGTGCTAATGTCATAAAATTGCCTGAGGATCTTTGCCTCCCTTTCTCCCTCCCAATAGCAGTAACTTTTCAAGACTAATGCCTCCCCCAAAACATTGAAAAGGTTTAAAATAACTTTGTACATAGACCTTGTTTTACCTGTAAGTAACTTACTAAAATAATTTGCTGAATGTGATTGTTTTTAATGTATTTGCAGGCACAAAAGCAAGATGTCTATTTTGCAATCAGTAGGTTATATTTCTTAATCACTCTGGAACTACTGATGGGTGGACCAATGCATTTTTATCAACTTGGTAAGTTGCCTGTACCTTTATAATGTAAGAGGAGTAGTACTGCTAATTTTTCACTAATGCTTCTTCTGAGTTACCGAAGTAAGATACCATCATCTTTCAGAGCTTTCCCTGGAATAATCCATAGAATCAAGAATATAGTGTATTGTATTCTACATGCTCCATTCTCTACCTAAACCATGATTTTTAGGAAGAAATGCGTTGAAACAGCATTCTGCCTCTCTAAGCATCCAGTGAAATCTTAATTGGATGTGGGTTTTTTCATTTCTTCTTCTAACATTTTTCAGAACTCCTTATTCTTGGGATTAGCAGGCACAACAAACTGTATCCAGTTTTTTGTTGGCTGAGCTGTAGTTCTAGTGTGGACACTGTTTGGTAGGATCATTAGACACTGTTAAAAGGATTAGATGGTAAAGGAGATTCCCCATTCAGTTTACAGACCATCTTTATTTCTCCAGTCTAAAGTGCCACAGTTATTTGGTCTAAGATTGTTGCTTTATTTTCTTTTCTGTGCCTCTTACGTAAGAGTGTGACCTACAAAATTTTGCAACTCTGTAGTTATCTTTGCTAAACGTGTTTGTTGAAACAAAGTTCTGAGGCAGTTTGAATTCCAGATGAACAGAATTTTATTTTGATAGGGGAGAGGGATTTTAAAAGCACAAATATGGACAGAAAAAAAAAATCATTTATGCCAACAGGAAATACATCAGAAAGATAGCTGACACACATGAGCAGGCTGGCGTAAATGAGAATGGCAAAAGGCTATTTGCATCTCCTAATTCAAAGGGCTCGCTTCAAGGAAGTGTGTCATTGTTAGAGTTGGTACCCTGACACTATGTGCTTCTAAAGGCTGTGTGCCTGTTGGGAGAAGGGAGAAGTCCTGCCACAAATGATTACAAATCTGAGTTTGTGTTGAGATAAAGAGTAATAACGGCTATACTGTTGCTTTGTTACTCATATGCACTGAGTTTTGTTTCCAGATAGGTAATCTGCTACTACCTGGCAAGAAATCAGTTGTTTTGCTTTTAGCTGCACTTACTCTGAGGGGATGTTTATTATTCAGTAATAATGTAGAAGAACAAGTGCAGAAGAAAGAGGTACAAGAGAGGATGTCTGTGGTTAGAGTGGCAAAATGAAGCTTGAGAGAGATGAGTTGCCTGTCTTGCAGAAATAAATTTGCTGTATGTGCTACTGATTTCAGAAGGGATGCTTGGAGCATAGTTTAATATTTGTGAGACAGGTATACAAAGAGCCAGTTTTATGAGATACTTGACTAAGTATCAATCCCAAATTATTTCATTAAACTTAGGTGCCCAAGTGTCTGTGTACTGCTAATTAAAAGGCATTTTTTAAGACAATTCTCTGCAGCCATAAAGATTCTGTGCAAATATCTCTTTAATTGAGTAGGAAAATTTTCCTTTCCTCTTCCAGTATTCTCTACAGAATTAGACAAGTATCATAAAAGAACTGCATTTAATCCGTTAGGAAATTCTCCCAGTGTGTCTGGGACGGCACGGTTCCCACCAACCCACTTCTATTCTGAATCCCCTCTAATTTGCCAGGAATATGTATTCTGGTACTGTGGTTCACGTAATTGGGAGTTAGACTGGATGACCTCTGGAGATCCCTTCTAGCCACAGCCACTCTGCAACAGTCCTGTCTACATTATTTGTAGATCTCCATAAAAATGATTTTAATTTTTTTTAAGGTATGTCCCAGAACTGTCTTCTCTTTTCACGATCATTCTTACTGTAGCACACCCCGTTGACACATCAAGTAGTTCTGTTATACTATTTGTCATAGTGTGGCACCTGAGAACCTTGGTTGTGGACCAGGGCGCTACTGTGTTAGTTGCTGTACAAATGTAAGCTCAAAAGACATGCCTTATGCTACAGAAGTTACTATTCTAAGTGAGATGAGGAGAATAAAATAACACGTTAAAGCAGTTTTAATTAGCACAGTTCAACAGAAGTATTAGGCCTATGGTGTTTTGGGTATTGTCATATTTTGGGGTAGAGGGTTTAGATGTGAAGACAAAAGAGAGTTCATGGAGAAGAGTTTTGCAAAATTACTTCCTTGTTTTCTCTAAATATTTCCAGGGAGTTCATCTAAAGCATGAGAAAAAGCACACATGTTTGAAATTAACCAATAACTTCTTTGGCCAACTGAGTGTGGGAGTTAGCATCTCATTAGTAATAGGACAGGCCACAAACTCTTTTGAAATGAGGACAGGAAGTTTGTTTTTGTTGCACTCAGAAAGCAGAAGGGAGCTAAAGGATCTTGAGAAAAAAAAAGTAAGAATCATCAGAACAATAATTGCAAGAGTGTCTTGAAGTGTCATGCTGAAAAGATATGAATGATGTGAGACTGGGTTGGTCAAGGGAAAGATTTCTGGGTAGAGTGAGAATCTGGGTGAATGAACAGTCTCTTGCAGAGGTTATACAAGAAGATGTGGAGATTCCTAGAATGTCAGGATTTGCAACGAGGCTGGGTTCAGGAGATTATCCAGTAGGCCAAAGAAGAAGTGTTGCAGTGTCTCTTAGTGTTTGTTTTTTTTCTTTTCTTTTGCAGGCAGAGAATAGAATGCTGTAGAGTTGCCCACAGGGAAATGTTGCAGAAACAGGACAAAAAATAGAGAGGGACTTACAAAATAAAGCCTGAAGTAGGGAGTTACAGGAGTTAGCTGACTGAAGGCAGTGAGTAATACACTGAAGTTGTTAAAACTATAGGCTTGAGGACTCCCCACATTTAGCAAAGGCTGTGTAAATGATTGAATAATGTTCATCAAGCAGTACTGGTATCTTTTCCCAGACTAGTTTTAAGATTCTTGTTGGGATTTAAAATGGTGTTTAATAGACAGAGTGAAATATAGTCAGAGTCCTCTAAGAGGATGTTAGATAAGAATATCTTAAGTATGTTTTTTCACACTGCATCTTAAACCTCATCTGGCAGAGATCAGCATAAGCCTGTATCACAGTGTGGTTACCAAAGAACTAGTAATTAATGACAGACATTGGAATGGGGACATCTTATACTCTGGGGAAGGAGGGCAGGGTAGAGGAAAGTAGTAGGAAGAAGATGTGGAAGAAAGAAACATTTATACTGAGGGAATACTGAGTATCGTCTCTAATGTTTGTCAATAATTATTGCCAATAATAAGCTAATAATCAGATATTGTAAACATAGCAAATGTATTAATACATAGTTTCCTTTTCCAGTGTACATCAGCATTCTGTGTATAGCTTGTTGTGGCTTGCCTGGTAAGAGGTTTTTATTGTCTTTCAAATGCTTTTCCTAACACAGCATCATTTTAAAACTTCGTGGCTTTTTGAAGAAAGAGCTTAATATAAATATAGTACAAGAAGATAGTCCCTTGTATTGTTGTTTCTATTGTGCTGAACTCTCTCCTACTATTACTTTATTTTGGGGGAAATATTGGACTTCTCTAATTCAGCTTATTGATTAGAATTGTTGCAATCTCACAATTGTTTACCGCTCAAATTGGTGGGTTGTTTGTTTTTGTGGATTTTTTCCCTTTTCTAGAAAGAGCTCTGGAAGAGTCACCTCACAGCCTACAAATGGAGTCTCGCAATTTTCAGCACACTTTGTCTTGGCAGGCAAAAAGTGATCCAACTGTGTTAACATACTATCGTGTACTGTACAATGACCGCAGGCAAGTCTTTCTTAGAAGACAGAAATTTTAATGTTTTTTCAGCTGCAAATACTAATGCTGGGGTTTTCTTGTTTGTTTATCTGTTCTTCCACTCAGAAATTCTCTCACCCCCTCACCCCAATACTTTCTCTTATCAGAGCATCTGGATAGATTATCTTGATCTTTTTTTTTTATTTATTTTTTTTTATTTGATTTACAGGAGCTGGATGGCTGCTAAACAATGTTCAAATATTACACAACTCTTCTGTAATCTGACCGTTGATTTTAAAGAGGTTGACACTCAGTATTTAGTGTTGGTTCAGAGCTTCATAGGAACCAAAGTATTCAATTCTTCTGTACTTGATTTTGAGCCATCTACTGACAGTAAGTTATCTGTCTGCACTTGCTCATTTTAGTAGTTATTTTCTTGTAGCTAATGTATAAATGATATTCTGTTAGCTTTACAGTAAGGCACTGCAAATTAACTTGGTTGGTAGCTTATTCCTTTACTTAAGAGAATATGAATTTTTATACGATGTATCACATATCAGTTACAAGACATAGCTTATATATATAGCTTTCTAAAATTAGTGGCTACAGTAGTTCTGATGAATGGACAGGGCTCTGGTTTTGAAATAAAATTTATATATACATAAATATAGAGGAGATAGCCTTGTGTCAAGCATTGGCAAGCACAGAGTACAGATCATCTGAGTCCATAGGATACATAACTTTAAAAAAACCACACACACATAACATTGTTTTTTGTGTCTTCAAGTAGTCAGTGTTAAAAGAGTTAAAGAAATACCGTGTCTGCACTAGGTGTAAGTAAAGAGATTTACTTGTTTGTTCATCAATCTGCTCTTTTCCCTTTCCTTGCTGAAAGAAGATGCTTTTTAGCTGTGACATCTTCTGGTACCAGAGGTAGCTTCACATTTAGTTGTGCTTAGTATTCAGTTTTGAAGTAACAGAAACAGAAATTAAGGAACAATTGGAGGAGATACAGGTCACGTTACCTCTAAATGCAGCACAGAGATAGCTGCTGCTGTGTCTGTTTATAGTCTCAAAAATTATGCAAAATTGGAGAAGGTGGGGAGAATAATCACCAGGATAGCTGAAG
The DNA here is from genome assembly GCA_013398155.1 of Pedionomus torquatus. Classification (NCBI taxonomy): domain Eukaryota; kingdom Metazoa; phylum Chordata; class Aves; order Charadriiformes; family Pedionomidae; genus Pedionomus; species Pedionomus torquatus. Next base: position 7,680 of record VZRU01000256.1, read on the forward strand.
AATTTCAGAACATCCCTCTGAGGTGGAGGCTTTTGGTTTTTCCACAGTTAGCTTAATAAAGAGAAGGATCAGAAACTGCATTTACCACTAGCTAATATGATGGCAGGCTTTTTCAGTCTGGTAAACAAAGTATAACACCATGCCTTGACTGGAAGCTGAAGCTAGGTAAGTTTTAGCAAGGAACGAGAGGCATAGTTTAAACTGACCACTGGAACAAACTGTCAGGTGCTCTGACTGATTTTCTATCACTGACAACTTGTAAGTTGAAATTGGACGTTTTGTTAATAGTTTTCTAGTTCAAGCTTGAGTAAAGTCTTGTTTCCCAGGGCATGGGACTTAGATAAACCCTGTAGGGTTGGTCGGTTTTTTTCGGTTTACAGTGTCTGAATAGGAAGGAATCAATAGTCTGAGACATTTCCCCACTGGGCGTAGTTGATTATCAACCTTCAAATACCTACTGTGGAATCTCACTCCTGTTGACAGATAGATATGAGCAAAGACAGAAAGGCTTCATAACAAAGAACTAGGAGAACAACCACACTTGACTGTAACCAGATTTAAGCTAATGCTCATTTATACTTAAAAGATGAGAAAGGAGCAAGTGTGCAACCACTTGACTAGGACATGCTTTTCTGTTTGAGAGTAGATGAAAGTTCACATTTGTTCTAAGTACTAAACTACTTTTGTTTGTTTGTTTGTTTTATTTGCTTTTAACCCTGTTTCAGGAACACAGTTAGCAAATGTATATTGCTTTTTTTTTTAAATTTTGCAGAGGTTGGCAAACCAGTCTCCACCTTGATCAAAACATACATGCTTCTGGAAGAGACAAAATGCAAACTCTGCGTTTTCATGAGGTTTTGCCCCACGACCACAGAAATGGAGGGTTGTGGAGATAGTTTGTTCTTACATTATTTTCAAACATTCCTACTTCTTTCCTGTGTTGGAGAAAAGAAGATCTTAGGTTCAATTTGCTATGGATGCTCCTCTGACCTTGGTGGATGTGTAGTTTTTGGAGAGGAGACAATTAGTGTGCATGGCTCTTCAAACACATGCATGTTCCAAGGACTTGAACCTGAGACATTACTTTGAACCAAACAGAAGTCTCACAGAATTGTAAATGTTTCACTAAGTTCTCAATAGAGTTTTTAGCCTTCAGAGCCCAGTGGTCAAGTTTAGACCTATAGCCATCCTTGCAACCAGAATGAATATGTGCAGGGCTGCGCACACTGCATTTCTGCAGGGAGTGACTAGAAGATGATGAGCAAGAAAATAATCGGCTTTTCCTATATATTCACCTCAGCTCTCCTCTCAAATAGATTAAAAAAGTCACATCTCTGTGGAGCTTGAAGCAAAGCCTTTGCCACCTTTCTGTTTCTTCCCTCCACTGCACTGCTTTCTGGTTTTAAAATGTAATTGTGGGAGAAGATAATTTGACTGTGGAACTTCAATCTTGTGAGGCCTTGTGGATTTACAAGAGTGATAAGTTCTGGAATCAGATTAGTCAGCTGTATATCTATCACTGGAATAGAATTGGTACTAAATACATTGTGTGTATTTTTTCGTTCTTTTTTTTTTTTTTTTCCCCTCTTTCTTTTCAATAGCATTCCTGGGACCACCAGAAGTTAATATCAGTTCCTGCCTAAACTGCATAAATGTCACCATAAAATTGCCAGCCTCCCACTTAAAAAAAGATGAAAAGCTATGGTCTTTAACTGATATATATAGGGAGCTCGATTATGGTATAACACTGAAAACACTTGATGAGGAGCATAAGGTAAAGAACTTTTTATTTTATTTGTGTGTTAGAGGAGAAATACAGAAAGCATAGAATGGCTCTGATGTTTGGCAGATTCACAGAAGCAAATGTGTCAATGGAAGATGCTTAGAAGAAAACAAAGAGAATGACCAACATAATCTTGGCTTCTTTTTACTGCAAAGTAGCAGACCTAGAAGAAGAATACTAGTTGTCCTGTATCCTTACTTGAATTAAAGCACAGGGCACTGTCTCAAGTAATTATTCTCTGGGAAGACAAGGGAAAGACCTTTTAGCAGAAACTACTATCAGCTTTATTCACAGCTGATGGAAAAATATGTTCAGAAAGCAGTCTTCTGTCAAACTGGAAAAATGTATCCACATAGTTTTTGGTACTTTTTAATTGCACGGTAAGTTTTTTTGTATACTGAAATAAAGAGATAGATAGGAATGATTAGAATTTAAAATGATCTTTATAAAATGGAGAAATAATCTTAAAATAATAGGAGATAATTCAATAAGGACCAGTGTAAGGCATAACACTTAAGAATAATTGCTTGTGTAATAAGTAGAGTGGCAACAGCTACCTAGGCAGCATTTTTGCCAGAATGGATGAGAGCATTCTGTAATGTTACACACTAGACGTGACTCACATGTTGCTGAGAGATTAAAAAAAAACATATGTTTACGAACTCAATATTTGTAAAGCCCACCTACACCTCACCAGTCTGAGGTTCAGAAAAGGTGTGGACTAGTTGAGCAGGATCCAGGAAGGAACAGGGAGGACTGTGTGGGATCCTGACACATGAATTGTGAGGAAATGATGGTATAATAGGGGACTGCTTAGTGTAAGCAAGCAAAACACCATTAGAGGCCAGAGTGTCTGAATATGTAAACACTTACTACAGAGAAAGCAGAAATAAACCATTCACTGTGACCAAAAACAGTGAGGTGAAATTGGCAGTTGTGCAGACTTTAGGTTAAACATCAAGAGAGACGTTTATACCTGGACTGGCAAAGCACTAAAGTAAGTCCTTTTTTTGTCCGAACAAGAGCATGGATTGCTTGTACTGGAAGTTTTTAACAGTGGGTCAGACAGGTACAGAGGTTGGGAATTTAATCTAATTCATTCTGCCATGAGTCACGGAAGAAGGACCATAACTTGCCTGGCATGGGTATTCTCCCTCTAATTTCTGAATCGGAACACTACTTGCTGTATCTGTAGCATCTATGTGAGGCTACTCCAATGGGAACATATGGTGACCAGCAGTTAGAGACATAAGGTAGTTTATATTTGGTAATACGATATTTTGCAAACACATGTAAGGGAGGCATCTTGACATCAGCTAGAACTAGAGAAGAAGCAGTTTTCTATGTAAACAGCTGAGTTACTGTGTCAGTTTTTGCAGTTTCACACACTACTGCATTTCTCCACAGTAGCTATAATGTTTTATCAGTGCCTGGGAAGCTCTTTTTAGGCAAATGGCTAACTTTAAAACATTGTCTTTCACAACAGAGGCCACAGAAGCAAATCACTGAAGAAATTTTTAGTACTGTCATTGAAGAATTGTATCCAAATAGAAATTACTGTGTGTCTGTTACGGTTGCTGCATCTCTGAACAAAAATTCCATCCCATCACCCTGGAAATGTATAACTACAGATTCTATAGTTCAACAAGGTAACTGATGTGGTGCAGGTTTGGATTTTCTGAGCTGATTTATGTACAAGTGTTTTCTTTTTTCAATAGGAAGATTTCAGAGTCAATCCTAAAAATAATAAGAAAGTACCTTCTGAGTGATAAATGTTGTGGGGATTTATGAGTGAAATATAAAACCCCATCGACTTTGGGGCTGCAAATCTATTGTTTATCCTGCAAGCCATACAAATCTCAGTAACCACATAAAACGGTTATCAAAGATGGTGTAATTTCTTTTTTAATTCCTGAACCTAATTTGGGTTTTGATCTTGTTTTGACCTTCAGAGGTCCCTTCTAAACAAAATTATTTTGTTATTCTAAATAGCTATTCTGAATGTGAAATATGAAATGTGGTCATTGGAAGCTTCCTTCGTGTTTATTTGTTTGGGTTTTTTCACTTGCAGATTATTATACAGCTCCAGTAGCAGGTGCTATATGTATTTCACTGATCTTAGCTATTGCCCTGAAGTGTATGCATGTAGGAGGCTATATTCTTCAAACAAGCTCACTTCCACATTCTTTGGTATGTAATATTTCTCATATTTAACCTTGCTGGTTGGGAGGACAAAGTTTACCGTTTGAAACTTCTGATCCTGTGCATTAGGCACAAGTTATGTAAGTACATGTAATGTTTTAATTTGCCATTTACCTATGTCAAAGATAGTCTATAGACCACTAAATCTTGACTGTTCTGCAAAGCAAATGCTTGGTCTTTTTCAAAATCATTTTTTGCCTATTTCTGTTACAAGTTACTAACAGAGATAGAGACATAATCATCCCCTCTACTCAGCACTTGTGAGGCCACATCCAGAGTACTGTGTGCAGTTCTGGAGCAAACAAGTGCAAGGACAATGTGAACAGACTAGAGAGGGTCCAGAGGGTCTCGAAGATGATCAAAGGGCTGGAGAACCTGCCTTGTGAGGAAAGACTAAAGGAGTTAAGTCTTTTCACCCTGGAGAAGAGATGGCTCAGGGGGTACCTCATTTATAGTATTTCAGTATTTAAAGAGTGTCTGCAAACAGGACAGAGGCTTTTGAGACAAGAGCACCATGAGAGATGTCAATATAAGATTTTTTTACAGTGAGAACAATCAGTCACTGGAGCAACCTCACCAAGGATGTGGTAGAGCCCCCATCGCTAGAGTTTTTCAATATGTGATTGAACAGGGTGGTAGATAATCTCATCTAGGCTTCCTCCCCTATGAAAGGTTGGACCAGGTGGTCTTTTGAGGTCCCTTGTAGCCTGGGCTGTTCTAAGATTCTGTGAAATTGGTGGGGCCAGGCAGTAGTGAAGGCAAACCCCTCCACAAAATATCTTTAAATGAACTGTTTATGGTACACAAAAGCAGTCTAGGTCCTACAGCAGAGCACCCAGTGTAGGACAATTAACCCCTTGCCCCTTGAAAATCACCTTATACGTAAATCGCTCTTGCAGCAGACAAATTTATTCTACTGTCTGAGCCAGGGCAATAACTCCAAAACAAGAACCTACTCCAGTTCTTAGGTGCAGTGGATGAGGAGAATACCTGTTCTCCACCAAGAAGAGTGCTCTAAAAACTTGCAGAAGCAATGTGTATTTGTTGCTCCTTAGCAAAGCGGTTTCTGGCACATTTTGCCTCCATTATTTAATCCTGCAGTATTGTACACCTCTCCAGCAACAAAACCAATCAGACCTATAATATTTTTTCCCATTTACTACCCCGAAAATCAGAGAAACCCTGAAGATTTTAAGGTTTTTTAGCCAGGTCCCTTATTACTGGAGTTTAAAAGCATTTTGAGAGATTCTAGAGATGAAAGCAGGTATTTTAAACTTGCCTTCAGTGTCTTTTCTTTGTCATCTTTCCATAGGAGTGCAAGCTGAAAAGACAAAAGGTAGCTTTAAGACCCAGTTGGTATGGGCATATTGTTCCTGTAGTGATGCATAAAGATAGTCTAGTTGGTAGTTTTGGTCTCATTGTCCCCAAACGACAGGCCAGTTATTTAGGTACATCTGGAGAAGAGAAGAGTTATGTTAGTGCTCTAAGATTGCCTTTTTTCTGAAGTTTTGCTTCATGGTTGTTGTCCACAAAAGAAATCAGGGACAACATGTGGGAAATTCTCAAAGTAACAGTTTAGCAGCCTGGTAAAAGAGTAACATCTGAATGGTTGTTGGAAATAATCCCACACACAACAAATGAGAACTTACTCTCAATTCACCTCAACAAGGAAACAAAAGGGCAGACCATCAAAGACCTTCGTAGAGATGAAACGCTTATTTGAGGAAGCGTCTTTAAAGCGTGTTGTTTCTGAAGAAACCTGAGTCTGCTTCGTAACATCCAATAGTAGCTTCTCAGGAAGGAAGGAAAAAATCTCACTTCCTGAAATCAGATATATTTTGCAGATCCCCAACCTTCCAGTTTCTCGTGTGTCCCATACCATAGATTGGGATACAGTTATGTGCAGGTATGTCCTTACTAAAAAAGTACCCTAGTTTTTAGTTCCAGAATTGTTACTACCAAGTTCAGGTTCACTTATCTGGGTAGCCCAATGTCTGACAGTCTTCCCCAGTCTCAGTAACGATTTTTTACTGTATTCTGTTATAAAAAGGCATTAGTGAAAAGGATGCTTGGTAGTAGAACACTTAGTAGGGGAAGAAAAGGATATTTATATGCAAGTAATATCTGCCAAAATCTAGACCTGGCATAGTATTGTAGAAAGTAACTTGGGGACCAGACTGTCATAATCTACC
>VZRU01000257.1:0-39094 GCA_013398155.1 Pedionomus torquatus
GTTTTAAACCAGAAGAAGGGAGATTTAGATGATATATTAGGGAGAAATTACTTACTGCAAGGCTGGTGAGACCCTGGCCCAGGTTGCCCCGAGAAGCTGTGGCTGCCCCATCCCTGGAGGGGTTCAAGGCCAGGCTGGATGGGGCTTGGAGCAACCTGGTGTGGTGGGAGGTGTCCCTGCCCAGGGCAGGAGGGTTGGAACTGGCTGATATTTGAGGTCCCTTCTAAGTCTAACCATTCTGTGATTCTATGATTAAAAAGATGGGCAGTAGTATATAAAGACCCCTAAACTGGGAAAAACTGCTTTTGAGAAACTTCAGCAGCAGTGGTACAGTGACTTCAGCTGTATCTTCAGTCTGTTAGTGCATGAACTGCCGTTTCTTATGACAGCTCAGTAACTTTCTCACAGTGAGTGTAATTTTAAGGTTGAAAAATCCTCTGCTGGCTCACCTGTGTTTAAGTTAGGGTTTGTACCAGTTTGGTTAAATCAGGCAAAATAATGTACCTTCTTTTACTTTCTACCCTTTTGTATTTCTTTATTCCAGTCATATATTTTAGCGCACTCTCAAGCCTCATAATGTAGTGAAACAGTATTGTTTCTATGAGTATATTTTCATTTGCAGCAGTGAAACTATAACTTGCTGCTTTTTTTTTTTTTCTGCAGCTTGTAGCCTTGGATGGGAGTATGAGTGAGTTCCGCATTCACCATGATGTCAATGAGTTGCTCAGCCTGCTGCGCGTCCATGGCGGGGAGGGAGCCGAAGTCTACATTGATCTTCTGCAGAAAAATCGAACTCCTTATGTTACCACAACTGTCTCTGCGCACAGCGCGAAGGTAAGCACTGGTGTACTGTTGTCCCAGCTGAGATGCCTTTCAGACCGTATGGGAGGAGCAGCAGGACTGCAGTTGTAGATAGAGGTTCTGTCAGCTCTGAGGACACAGTCCTTCCTAAGGAGGAAATTCCAGATAAATATTCCTTGGCATTATTTCTCTTTGGCAGTGTACTAGCTTTTCCTTACCCTGCTTTTCTTTGAGATAACTTGACTTCTGTGGGTGCAGAGCTGGACACATATTGTGAGGGGTAATGGCTGTCCCAAGTTTTTCTGAAAATGACAGTGGTATCATGTGGGCATTGGTTAAAAAAAATGGGGGTGGGGGGAAGGCAATCTGATCTGGACTCTCAATTTTAAGTAGAAAGATTATTTCAGGAAAAAGGTAAAAATCCTTGTATCTTGGAGAGATTAGTGGAAGAACATGACAAGGATTTTTTAGAATGGGGTGGGGGGAAGTTTAAATGAGCTTCTTTTGTACCTGTGATGGTTGTTTCAAATCAGGAAAAGGGGTCAGGAAACCTCATGGATGAACAGGGAGCTTCTGGGAAAACTCACGTGGAAGAAGGATGTTCATAGAATGTGAAAAAAAAGGAGTGGCTACTTGGGAGAAGGATGAGCTCTGACAGACCATACGGGGTGTAATGACGAAGGCTAAGGCCTGCTTGGAATTAAAAATGGCAGGAAGGGATGGAAGGGAATGGAAGGGATGTCAGGGACGCTAAGAAGGGCTTCTTTGAGTAAATCAGAACTGAAAGGAATACTAGGGAAAACGTGGACCCATTCCTGAATAAGATAGGTGCCTTGGTGACAGAGGATGCAGAGAAAGTGGATTTACTGAATGCCTGAGATCATTACTGAATGTTAGAGATCATTTAAGTGGACTTAACACCCACAAATCCATGGGCCCTGATGAGATGCACCCCCAAATGCTGAGGGAACTGTCAAATGTTATTGCAAAGATGCTCTCCGTTGAAAAGTCATGGAGAAAAAGAGAGGTGCCTGAGGCCTGGAGGAAAGATATTGTCACACCAGTCTTCAAAACGGGCAAGAAGGAGGATCTGCGAAACTACAACCTCAGCTCCATCCCTGCAAAGGTGATGGAACAGCTCATCCTGGATGTCATCTCTAAGCATGTAAAAGAAAAGGTAATCATGCATAGTCACCACAGATTCACCAAGAGGAAATCATGCTTGACCAATCTGATAGCCTTCTACGATACAATGACTGGCTGGGTGGATGAGGGGAGAGCAGTGGATGTTGTCTGCCTTGATTTCAGTGTGGTTTTTGTTGCTGTCTCCCATAACATCCTCTTAGATAAGCTTGGGAGGTGTGGGTTAGATGAGTGGACAGTGAGGTAGATGGAGACCTGGCTGGATGGCAGAGCTCAAAGGATTCTGATCAGTGGTGCAGAGCCCAGATGGAGGCTGTGGTGTTCCCCGGGGGTCAGTAGTGGGTCCGGTCTTCAATATATTCATCAGTGATCTGAGTGAGGGGACAGGGTGTACCCTCAGCAGGATTGCTGATGATGCAATACTGGGAAGGGTGACTGACACACCAGAAGGCTGTGCCGCCGTTCAGCAAGACATGGACAGGCTGGAGAGCTGGGTGGTGAGGAAACTGATGAAATTCAACAAGGGCAAACGTAGGGTCCTGCACATAGCAAGGGGTAATCCCATACATTAGTACGGGTTAGGGGCTGACCTGCTGAGCAGAGAGCCCCAGTGGACAAACAATTGAAAATAAGCCAGCAATGTGCCCTTGTGGCCAGTAAGGCCGATGGTGTGCTAGGGTGTATTCGAAAGAGCGTGGCCAGCAGGTCAAGGGAGGTCATCTTCCCCTCTGCTCTGCCCTGGTGAGGCCACATCTGGAGCACTGTGTCCACTTCTGGGCTCCTCAGTTCAAGGCAGACAAGGACCTACAGGAGAGAGTCCAGCAGAGGGCTTCAAAGATGACCAAGGAATGGAGCGTGTCTCTTAGGAGTAAAGGCTGAGAGACCTGGAGAAGAGAAGACTGAGAAGGGACATCAGCAATGCTTATCAATACCTAAAGGGCGGGTGTCAAGAAGATGGGGTCAGGCACTTCTCAGTGGTGCCCAGTGNACAGTCCTTCCTAAGGAGGAAATTCCAGATAAATATTCCTTGGCATTATTTCTCTTTGGCAGTGTACTAGCTTTTCCTTACCCTGCTTTTCTTTGAGATAACTTGACTTCTGTGGGTGCAGAGCTGGACACATATTGTGAGGGGTAATGGCTGTCCCAAGTTTTTCTGAAAATGACAGTGGTATCATGTGGGCATTGGTTAAAAAAAATGGGGGTGGGGGGAAGGCAATCTGATCTGGACTCTCAATTTTAAGTAGAAAGATTATTTCAGGAAAAAGGTAAAAATCCTTGTATCTTGGAGAGATTAGTGGAAGAACATGACAAGGATTTTTTAGAATGGGGTGGGGGGAAGTTTAAATGAGCTTCTTTTGTACCTGTGATGGTTGTTTCAAATCAGGAAAAGGGGTCAGGAAACCTCATGGATGAACAGGGAGCTTCTGGGAAAACTCACGTGGAAGAAGGATGTTCATAGAATGTGAAAAAAAAGGAGTGGCTACTTGGGAGAAGGATGAGCTCTGACAGACCATACGGGGTGTAATGACGAAGGCTAAGGCCTGCTTGGAATTAAAAATGGCAGGAAGGGATGGAAGGGAATGGAAGGGATGTCAGGGACGCTAAGAAGGGCTTCTTTGAGTAAATCAGAACTGAAAGGAATACTAGGGAAAACGTGGACCCATTCCTGAATAAGATAGGTGCCTTGGTGACAGAGGATGCAGAGAAAGTGGATTTACTGAATGCCTGAGATCATTACTGAATGTTAGAGATCATTTAAGTGGACTTAACACCCACAAATCCATGGGCCCTGATGAGATGCACCCCCAAATGCTGAGGGAACTGTCAAATGTTATTGCAAAGATGCTCTCCGTTGAAAAGTCATGGAGAAAAAGAGAGGTGCCTGAGGCCTGGAGGAAAGATATTGTCACACCAGTCTTCAAAACGGGCAAGAAGGAGGATCTGCGAAACTACAACCTCAGCTCCATCCCTGCAAAGGTGATGGAACAGCTCATCCTGGATGTCATCTCTAAGCATGTAAAAGAAAAGGTAATCATGCATAGTCACCACAGATTCACCAAGAGGAAATCATGCTTGACCAATCTGATAGCCTTCTACGATACAATGACTGGCTGGGTGGATGAGGGGAGAGCAGTGGATGTTGTCTGCCTTGATTTCAGTGTGGTTTTTGTTGCTGTCTCCCATAACATCCTCTTAGATAAGCTTGGGAGGTGTGGGTTAGATGAGTGGACAGTGAGGTAGATGGAGACCTGGCTGGATGGCAGAGCTCAAAGGATTCTGATCAGTGGTGCAGAGCCCAGATGGAGGCTGTGGTGTTCCCCGGGGGTCAGTAGTGGGTCCGGTCTTCAATATATTCATCAGTGATCTGAGTGAGGGGACAGGGTGTACCCTCAGCAGGATTGCTGATGATGCAATACTGGGAAGGGTGACTGACACACCAGAAGGCTGTGCCGCCGTTCAGCAAGACATGGACAGGCTGGAGAGCTGGGTGGTGAGGAAACTGATGAAATTCAACAAGGGCAAACGTAGGGTCCTGCACATAGCAAGGGGTAATCCCATACATTAGTACGGGTTAGGGGCTGACCTGCTGAGCAGAGAGCCCCAGTGGACAAACAATTGAAAATAAGCCAGCAATGTGCCCTTGTGGCCAGTAAGGCCGATGGTGTGCTAGGGTGTATTCGAAAGAGCGTGGCCAGCAGGTCAAGGGAGGTCATCTTCCCCTCTGCTCTGCCCTGGTGAGGCCACATCTGGAGCACTGTGTCCACTTCTGGGCTCCTCAGTTCAAGGCAGACAAGGACCTACAGGAGAGAGTCCAGCAGAGGGCTTCAAAGATGACCAAGGAATGGAGCGTGTCTCTTAGGAGTAAAGGCTGAGAGACCTGGAGAAGAGAAGACTGAGAAGGGACATCAGCAATGCTTATCAATACCTAAAGGGCGGGTGTCAAGAAGATGGGGTCAGGCACTTCTCAGTGGTGCCCAGTGACAGGACAAGTGGACACAAGTTGGACCATAGGAAATTCCACCTCAGCATGAGGAAAATGTTGCCTCTGAGGGTGCCAGAGCCCTGGAAGAGGCTCCCCAGAGATGATGTGGAGTCTCCTTCTCTGGAGATATTGAAAACCCATCTGGATGCATTCCTGTGCAACCTGCTCTGGGTGACCCTACTTCAGCAGGAGGATTGGTCTGAAGGTCCCTTCCAACCCCTACTATTCTGTTGTTCTGTGTCATTCTGTGATTAAACTTTTAATATTAATGTGGTGTTTTACAGGTAAAAATTGCGGAGTTTTCTCGAACTCCTGAAGACTTTTTAAAGAAGTATGATGAGCTGAAGTCTAAAAATACAAGACATCTAGATTCTTTAGTTTACCTACTATCAAAACTCACGGAAGACAAAGAGGTTTGTTTATCCTTTAGAACTGCATGTGTTACAAGTATTCAGCGGTAGCAGCAATGCAGGGGTTTCAAGTACAGCATGCTTTTTGTTAGCAGTGTTCAGTGAAATGCATTGAAACCATAAGATAAAAAGTTCTAGCATTTTCTTAACTGTTACAGCACTACTGAGAATTGCACTCCTTGATATCAACCACTAAGACATGGGAAACTGGGACAGAAAGACCCATGGTCTGATTCAGCACAGCTGTCTTACAGTCATACGGTTGGTTTTTTTTTTTGCTTTAGCATGTGCTATTCACAAAATCTTTTCCTTTTTTTTTTGTGTGCGTACAGACACTGCAGTATTTGCAACAAAATGCTAAAGAAAGGGCAGAACTGGCAGGAAATGCAGCAACTGGTGGCAGCACAAATTTTTCCATTCCCTCATCTACTTCCAAGATATCTCTACAGGAGCTCGAGGAGCTACGCAAGCAGCTGGGCAGTGTCACAGCCAACTCCAGTGGGCAGCAGGTACTGTCTTCCCAGGCTAGGGACAGAAAATCTTTTCCTTCTGCTCATGGGTGTAGCTGCGTTCTTAACTGTTATCACCTAGTGGAGTTATAAATGTTCCTTTCTTTGCAGATAATCTAAACTATCAGCATTTTTGGGTCAGACTATATTAAATCTCTGTGCTATCCTGAGTAAAAGTGGCCTTGTTCTCTTTAAGTCAGTTAAGGTAAGTCCAGTTTAGGCCATGACAGTTCTGACTGGTAGGGGTTAATGTGATTTCATTCAAACAACCGTGTGAAGCTGTGCTGGCTTTCCCTTTTCTGCCTGTGGCAGTGCTTGCTCAGGAACTCAGCAGCCGTTGTGGTGGGTTCCCATCCTTGCTGGGAGTTCTGCTCTCTCTGGTAGTGCCAGTAAAATGCTTCACAATCATTTGCCACACACAGTGTTTTCACACAGCCATTCCCTCTAACTTAGCTATTTGAGCTCCTGTAAAAAATGCTGTAGAGTGACCTCAATGGCAAGCAGGAAGAAAAAATCCTGCTGTAAAAGTAAACTGTATGATTGCAAGACACAGGCTTAGAACACAGTTAAGCAAGTGTCTCGTTGTCAGTGGGCCCAGAGGTAGGAGCTGCCAAATGCCAGTTATTACTTAAATCCAAAGTCTTATGTCCTATAATAATTTGTATAAATAACTATATCGTGATGGGTTGACCTTGGCTAGGTGTTCTATTACTCTCCCTGCTCAGCAGGATGGGGAGGAATAAAAAATGCCAAAAAGCTTGTGGGTCAATATGAGGGCATTTTGGCTGCAGAAGGCACAGGAGCAACTGTGTGGAGAGTTATTTGAACAGAGGTGAAAGAGTGCTAAGTATTGAGAAGGAGACGAAGACAAGATGCTCAGAGGTCCATAGCGATTGAGCAACTGGACAGTATGTGCAAATGCTTCCATGTAAAATTTTGCGGCTTATCTTTATCCCAGAGGTTTGTTTCTGTTCTGCCTGCTGATGACTGGTCAATAAAGTCTAACGGGACAATCCTCCAGGCTCTTAATGCAACTCTTCCTGAGGATGCTGCCTGCTTGTGGATGCTCAGAAATCACATGCTGGGGTTGTCTCTATCTGCAGTCTATGTTGTGGCAGTCCTGCACCCTCTTTCAGTGGAGGCATGGCTATGCCTTCTTAGTGCACGGCATCTGCCTGCATTGACGAGGTGTGTGCTTCCCTCAGCTGCTCGCTCTGTGGCGCTGATGGCCCTGTCTTGGCCACGTGGCAGTATTCACTTTCATGATATGTTAGAGAATCACAGAATGATACGGGGTTGGAAGGGACCTCTGGAGGTCATCTAGTCCAATCCCCCCTAGAACAGATTGCACAGGAACGTGTCCAGGCAGGTTTGTCCTACCAGCCTTTGCTGTTGAGCTCTCTAGCTGTGACCATAGATGGTTTATTGCTTATGCTGGCTTCTCAGCAGATCTGCTTTTACTCTAGTTTGTGAAGATCTTTCTGTGGCAGTGGCTAAAGCAGATCTAACACCTTCTAGGGAACACCCTCTGTGAAGATAGTTGCAGTAGATCAATTGCCAACTGGGGAGTTTGCTGTGGTGGTCGGATCACCTCAGGCCATCAGTGGCTAGAGGAATGGATCCTCCATGTTAAGCGTTGTGGGCCACCTACATGTTTTTTTCAGCTTGAAGGGCTGTACATGCATGTGAGGATGCAGTGTTCACATCCTAAACAGAGAGAGTCCAACACCTTCCCCCTTTCAGGCAATGATAAAACCAGCCTCGTTCCATGTACCCTGTGAAATATGTCTGTACAGTCTGTTTGTTTGACTTACCCCAAACCCTCACAGATGATCTGACTCAAGTGCTTGATTTAGTTCATGAGGAGAAGATGAACTTCCACTAAAAAACCTGATCTTTCTAATAGGATTTATGTGTGCAGGCTTGCTAAAAGAGGAAAGACGAGTAAGTGGTGTTCCCTGGGATGTGCAGCTCACAACCCAAGGAATTGAAATGGCAGTGCCAGCCCAATAAAAGGATTGGTGCATCTCTACTGCTCTGTTTATACTTTCTTCAGACTTCAGCAGCTGAAACTGATAAAAGGCAGTAACAGGCACGTGCTTGGGGCCGTTGTGTCAGTAGGGCTGTATCAGCTCAAAGAGCTGAAGTCCCTTGACCCAGAGTTTCTACTAGAGCCACTTCCTGCTGTCAAGTAGACATAATAATTGCAATTGGTTTGTTTCTCCGTCTCTTTTCTTAAAAGCCAGGTTGTGCCCTGACACAAGCCCTGGAGTGATTCTTGACAAGAACACAAGGGTCTTACCTGAGCCAGCTGTGATCCTTGTGATACTGTCTTTGTTCACCAGGCACAGAGGATAGCTGTCGGAGTTGCCACAGGTTTGTTGCAGTGGGAGGACCTGCTGGCTTTGTCCAGTCCAGCCCCACTCTTAGAGCAGAAAAGTCCCCTGCACTAGATCAGGGCAGCTGACATTGTGTGCGTCTGAGTCCTGCAGCCTTCAAGAAGGGAGATGCCCCACCTCCTTGCTGGCCTTCTGTGGCTGCTCCCCCTCTGCCGGAAGAAGTGTCTCATCCTGCCCAGTCTTAATACCCTAAGAGGCAGCTTGTGGCTGTGGCTGCCTGAACCTCCTGCCACTGCTGACTTCACCCGCCAGCTTGCTGCTTGTCCTTCCTGTAGTTACAGGCTGCTCTTAGACCTTCTGTTGGCCAGACCCAGCAAAGCTCAGCTGCCTCCACCACTCCTCCTTGGTCATGTGCTCTAGGTCCAGTGTATGCCTCCTTTTGCCCAGCTCCCTTTGCACCCAGGCTGCAGTGCAGGAGCAGTTGGCGTTCACTGAGCACCAAGGTGAGCGCTTTCTCTGCTTGGATGGATGTGGAAGATGCCAGATGCAGGTTCATCAGCATGGTAACTGGCAGACTGCCCCCTTATCCCATGGGCTTTTAACTGCCAGGCCACACCTGAGGGCCACGTTTTCAGTCCTGGGAGTTTTATCCAAATTGTCATTGAAGCTTGTAATGACAACAGCCTGAGTTTTAAGTTGCAGAGAGAAGGTGATTCATGCCTCTGAGACATGTGCTTTGGTGGTGAGACGTGGTGCCACAAGTGCTGTGCCATCTGCTCTGTGTTTACTTAGCACTGTCAGAGAGATCATCCAGTGGTCTTTCAGTGATTGGAGTTACTTCTTGGATTGGGTTTGACCCAAGAATTACTGAGGTAGTAGAACTTAGGTGTTCTCTTAAACATAGTTATGTACTTTATAGGTCCACAAAGATGATCCCAGGGCTGGAGCACCTATCCTATGGAGAAAGGCTGAAAGAGTTACGTTTGTTCTGCCTGGAGAAGAGAAATTCTGGGGAGACCTCATAGTAGCCTTCCAGTACATAAAGGGGGCCTATAGGAGAGAGGGGGAGGGACTTTATATCAGGGAGTGGAGCAATAGGATGAGAAAAAACAGTTTTGAACTGAAAGAGGGGAGATTTAGACTAGATATTAGGAAGAAATTTTTTACCGTGTGATGAGACCCTGTCCCAGGTTGCCCAGAGAAGCTGTGGCTGCCCCTTCCCTGGAGGGGTTCAAGGCCAGGCTGGATGGGGCTTGGAGCAACCTGGTGTGGTGGGAGGTGTCCCTGCCCAGGGCAGGAGGGGTTGAAACTCGATGATCTTTAAAGTTCTTTCCAACCCAAACCATTCTGTACTTCTGTGATTTGTAGCCTAACTATGTCAATTTTTGTGAGCTCTGCCAGTTAACAAATTCACTCTAGAGCTGGTTGAGCTCCAACAGAAGCTCCCTACCTCTTTTAATCCCAGAGAATCAGTAGTGAAGAAGAACTAGTTCCTCAATGAAGAAAGTTCTGCATTTATTTCAGGGGTTCTGTCTGCTCATTTTCATGATTATGCTAAGGAGCAGGCCTCAGTCCCTGCCTTTCTATGCCACAGCCCATACCCTTGCTCCAGGCGTGCCCCAGCACATAAGTGATGAGCTCACAGGGATGGGGCTGGTAGCATGCTACCTCATAGTGCCATGAGCTCATCTCGTTTCAGGGACTTCCCTCAGGCAGTGGGAGCCATTGTGCTTATTCTTGTGTAGTATGGAAGTAGGGAATTTTACAGTATTTTCCAGGGCCAAGAAGGAAAAGGAAGCCACTAGATGGATAAGGAGTTGTCTGAACGGCTGCATCCAAAGAGTTACAGTCAGTGTCTCTGTGTACCAGTGGAAACCAGTAATGACTCGTGTCCCTCAAGTGCCTGTACTGGGACCAGTACTACTTAAGATCATAGAGCCATAGAATTTTCTAGGTCAGAAAGGACCCTTCAGATCATCTAGTCCAACCATCAACCTAAGTGACAAAACCAATCACTAAACCATATCTCTAAGCACCACGTCTACCTGTCGTTTATATACTTCAAGGGATGGTGGCTCAACCACTTCCCTGGGCAGCCTGTTCCAAGGCTTAATAACCGTTTGTGTGTAAAAAAATTCTCCTTAATATCCAATCTGAACCTCCCCTGGCTCAGCTTAATGCTATTTCCTCTTGTCCCATCACCTGTGACTTGGGAGAAGAGACCAACCCCCACCTCTCTACACCCTCCTTTCAGGGAGTTGCAGAGAGCGATATCTCCCCTCAGCCTCCTTTTCTCCAGACTGAACACCCCCAGCTCCCTCAGCGTCTCCTCATAAGACTTGTTCTCCAGACAAGTCTTCCCTCACCAGCTCTGTTGCCCTTCTCTGGGCCTGCTGCAGTCCCTCAATGACTTTTTTCGTGGGAAGGAGCCCAGAACTGGACATGATACTTAAGACGGGGCCTCACTAGTGCCCAGTGCAGGAGGACGATCGCTTCCCTAGTTCTGCTGGTCACGTTATTCCTGATGCAGGCCAGGATGCTCTTGGCTTTCTTGGCCACCGGGCACATTCTGGGTCCTGTTCATCCCACATTCAACCAATACCCCCAGGTCCTTTTCTGCCAGGCAGCTCCAGCCACTCTGCCCCAAGCCTGTAGTATCCATGGGGTTGGTGTGACCCAAGGGCAGGACCTGGCACTTGGCCTTGTTGCACCTCATCCTGTTGGCCTTGGTCCAGCCAGCCAGCCTGTCCAGATTCCTCTGCAGAGCCTTTCTACCCTCCAGCAGGTCAACATCCCACCTAGTTTAGTATCATCTGCAAACTTCCTGAGGGTGTACTCGATCATTGATAGACATTAAAGAGGACCAGACCCAGTACTGAACCCTGGGGGATACCACTCCTGACAGGCCGCCAACTGGATTGAACTCCATTCACCACCACCCTCTGGCCAGTTTTTAATCCAGCAGAGAGTTATCTCATCCAAGCCATGGGCAGCCAGTTTCTCCAGTAGGATGCTGTGGGAGACTCTATCAAAGGCATCGCTAAAGTGCAGGTAAACATCCACAGCCTTTTCCTCACCCACCACGCGGGTCACTGTCATAGAAGGAGATCAGGTTTTTCAAGCAGGAGCTGTCTTGTTGAACCCGTGCTGGCTGGGCCTGATTGTCTCAATGCCCTTCATGCACCATGTGATGGCACTCAGGATGATCTGTTCCATGACCTTCCAAGGCACCGAGGTCAGACTGACAGGCCTGGAGTTCCCCAGAGCATCCTGCCTGCCCTCCTTGTGGATGGGTGTCACATTGCTAGATGTCCATCAGCTGTGACCACACCTGGAGTACTGCATCCAGGTCTGAGCTTCCCAGTGCAAGAAAGACATGGATCTGCTGGAGGAGATCCGGAGGAGGCAACAGAAATGATCCGAGGGCTGGAGCACCTCTTCTATGAGCACAGGCTGAGAGAGTTAGGGTTGTTCAGCCTGGAGGAGGGAAGGCTCCAAGGAGATCTTATTGCAGCCTTTTGATATATAATGGGGGCTTATAAGAAAGAGGGAGTAAGACTTTTTACCAGGGTTTATAGTGGCAGGGCAAGAGACAACAGTTTTCAACAGAAAGACCTATGATTTAGATGGGATGTTCCATCCCTGGTAGTGTTCAAGGTGAGGTTATACAGGGATTTGGGCAACCTCATCCGGTGAAAGATGTCCCTGCTCATGACAGGGAAGTTGGACCGGATCGTCTTTAATGGTCCCTTCCAACCCATACCATTCTATGAGCCTATGATCTTGTTTCATTTTGGCAGTTGGAGATAGGAGTTACCCCATGTCTCTGAATTTCCAAGGTCAGCCCATCATACAGTCCATTATATAGTCCATCTCACTGAACAAGCTCTGTTTTATAGTACTGTCTTCTATCTGCATGTGCTGTTGAGTTCTTCTAGGTAAGAGCTCCCATTCTTAGCACAGTGCTTCAGAGGCTTTTGGACTTAGATACCTTAGAGTCTGCTGTCTCAAAAGTACTCAAGATTCACAGAGATGTTGTGATGGAGAGGTTTGTGGAGCTTTTCTTCCAACCTTGCCATTTGGGAAAAGGTGGTGATGGCTGCCCTTCTCATAAGCAGAAGCTTGTTCATCCAGCCATCTTGCGTAGGGCCCGTGCTAAGATCATCCATTCCAGGTATTCCTTTACTGTCCTCAAGGTGATACAGAAAGTGCATGTGATGTTTTCATCTTTTAGCCAATGTCTGTGTGTCCAGATTAGAATCATAGAGCCATAGAATGGTTAGAGTTGGAAGGGATCTTAAAGATCATCGAGTTCAAACCCCCCTGCTCAGGGCAGGGACACCTCCCACCACACCAGGTTGCTCCAAGCCCCATCAGCCTGGCCTTGAACCCCTCCAGGGATGGGGCAGCCACAACCTCCCTGGGCAGCCTGTTCCAGTGCCTCACCACCCTCACAGCAAAGAATTTTTTCCTAATATTCAATTTAAATCTCCCCTCTTCCAGTTTAAAACCATCACCCCTTGTCCTATCACTCCACTTCCTGACCAAGAGTCCCTCCCCATCTCTCCTGTAGCCCCTTCAGATCCTGGAAGGCTGCCCTAAGGTCTCCCCGGAGCTTTCTCTTCTCCAGGCTGAACAGCCCCAGCTCCCTCAGCCTGTCCTCACAGCAGAGATGCTCCAGCCCTCGGAGCATCTTGGTGATCCTCTGTGGGACCCGTTCCACCAGGTCCATGTCCTTTCTGTGTTGAGGACTCCAGAGCTGGACACAGCACTCCAGGTGGGGTCTCAGGAGCGCAGAGCAGAGGGGCAGAATCCCCTCCCTGTCCCTGCTGGTCACGCTGCTTTTGCTGCAGCCCAGGCTGGGGTTGGCTTTCTGGGCTGCCAGCGCACACTGCCGGCTCCTGGGGAGCTTCTCATCCAGGAGCACTCCCAGTATCATCCCATCAGAGTCCTGTTTCTGTTAAGGGAGCTGAAGAGGTTGAGGTCCTTCTAGCAGATCACACGTACACAGTGTAAGTAAGGAATGTAGCGTGGCTTTGTGGAGCCTCTCTGACCTCAGTGCATCGTACTGGCATTATGCCAGCAGCGAGCTTGCAGGAAACATGCCCAGAACTGGTCCTGCTGCAAGGCCTGGTCCCACAGCTGATGCTTGCTGGAAGGATTTCAAGACCCAGCACTGGGCAGCTCTGAGAATATGAAAAATGACTGGGGCCAGCCACAGTGTCCTTCAGTTGCCTCTCACAGTGTAACAGCACCGTTCTTTAAGATACAAAGCTCACATGTACATTTTCATTCTTCCAAAATTCCTCTCTCCTCTGAGACCTCCTACAAGAGGAAAGTGGAATGACCCTGTGTATGTCCCATTTCGCATACACCTGTGGAGCTTAAGAAGCGTCATTCCTAAGCACGTCCCCTGGGTTTATGTCTTGGGGCTCTAAATGTTGTACAGCTCAAAGGCCTCTCCAGCTGATAATTAATTTTGCACTTCATTTAATTTCAGTGTCAGAGACCAACAGCCAGGGGTTTAAAGCTTTTTGGTCTTTAAGAGCTGGTTTCCTTTGCTGACTTCTATTTGGAGTAAAACATCTCTCATTTTCCAGCTGTATGTGGTAGGAGTATCTGGACTGCACTTGGCACGTGGCCGCTCAGCGGGCACTGTGCAGAGTTCAGAGACGTTTGTTAGGAAGTGCCCTTTGAGTAAGATGTTGCTGCTTCTGGAAGGAGTTTGTTGCCTTTCACACAGCGTGCTTTGCAAACTAATAAGCTGCCTGCTGGTTCTGCATTCTGCTCCTCTGCGCTTGCATTAGCACCCAGGCTGGTGGGGAAGGGTGCAGAAAAGCGTTATTTGATGTACCCGCCGATACAAAGGCCAACTATATAAAAAAATCACCTCTGCAGCACTGAGGCCAGTAGACTATATGATACTGTGAGATCAAATCCAACACTGTGCTGCTGAAACATCAGCTATTTTACTTTCTGTTCTCACGTTATAAGTTTACAGTCAGTTTCTGCTTAAGATTCAAAATGTCTTTGACTTCTGAGGATCTCTCTTTCTCTGTCTTTTTCTAACAGCCTCTTGAGCTTACACGAAAAATCCTGCGAGATAAGCAGAACAAGAATTCTGGGCAGCCCATTCCAGTATTTCCATCCTGGGTGTATGACAGACCTGCACTTATTGGCGATTTCTTAATCGGCACCAGTTTAAGCACTGACACAACAGTTCCTATAGGTATGTGATACATGGGGAAAATTGCATTAACTTTTTATGTTTTGTACTTCTTCAGAAGTGCTGTTCAGATTTCATCACACTCAGGATGAAAGCAAAACTCGGCTCTTTGGACTCTGCAGTTGAAGATCAGGGTTCAAAAAAACCCCAGACCCTAAAATTACTTTGTTCACAGTTTTTCTCCTGTGTTGAATTCCAGCCCCCTAATCTGTTTTGAATTTCCCAATCCTTTTTTTTCTTGAGTTGCAGCCCCTGTAAAATTCTACTGTAGGAGTATCTCAGCTGTATTTCCCCAGAACTTTGGAGACCCCTGCAAGAGACCTGTAGCTTCTTCATGTTGTGGATTTAGGCTGCATCTAAGGAGGGGACATGAAAACATTGGGCTCATTCTTGGAGGTACCCTTGTCCACTAGTGGACTGCCAGACCTTTTGAGATGTGCTGTGAGGGTATTTTCCTAGCAAGCTCAGAAACATTTGTTCTGTCACATACAATCCTACAAATGGAGAGGGATTGTTGCCTTGCTTCATGAGATAAGCTTTGCTGTAGTTAGTGTTGTAGCCACTCTGTTCCCTGATCTCCAGATGCACTTGATTATATTCTGGGTTGAATTCTTTTTGCAGCTGGTTTGTAGTTCACCATTCAGACACCCTACAGTTCACAGTTCACCTGCAGCTTTTGCTCGGCTAATACTTCTTCGTGTCTGCATTTGAACTGTTTCCTTGATATTTCAATATTTCACGGGTAGGGGAAGTTGTTCACAAGACTGGAGCTCCGTGGATCCAGTATAATTCAGCCCTTTTGGGTTGAAAGATCAGCAACACAAGCTGTGGGTGATGTTCTCTTGGCCACAGATGTTGGATGTATTGTACTGTCTGCTTGGTTTGCTTTGGGTATAAATGAGCAAAAGATTCTGTTTTCTTGGAAAGCAAGGTAGATGATTTTGGAGTTGACCCTAACTCAGTTTCATTTCTCTATATCTTGTTTCCACTTTGTGTGATCTTCCATTGTTCTCTTTGAATGGTAGTATTCTTCCTTTCAAGCTTCAGGTAGTGGACTGAAATTATATGAATTGGGAACTACCGTGGCATGTTCTGACGGGGGGTTTTTTCTTGGTCTTCTCTTTGAAAACAGGTACCTTGTCATTAGCCTCCCAAGAATCCATGATTGTGGAGGACTTGCTGTACATTCTGATTGGTGTGGATGGAAGATACATCACAGCACAGCCTCTTGTAGGCAGGCAGAACCGAGCGTTTTCAGTTGATCCAAACTTGGACTTGTCCATCAAAGAGCTGGTGACCAGGATTCTTCCTGTAGCATCAAGTTACTCTGCTGTCACCAGGTACCAAGCTAACGTGTCAGAGGAGGATGTTCTCCTTTAAGCATCGGGTTGTAGAAAAGAGAATCTGTCATTATGCAGATGATAACTTCCAAGCTTGATGTAAACTTACAGGGATATAAAATAAGAACGACAATTTACATTTCCTTTTGCTGGGTTTCTTCTCCTGTGCTGCTAGTTCACTTTTTTCATTCACCTCACCTTCACTTTGTCCAAACCTGGTTTTGCTGAGTTCAGGCAAAGTGCAAATAGGATAAGTCTGCTTGTTCTGACTTGTCTCTTCTCACTCTGCTATGAATTTCTCCACATTTCCTGCTTTTTGCTCTCCTCTGAGCATCCAGGACTGAGACAAACTTTGTGTGGTTCTGAGCAGGAGGACATACTGCTGCCTGGTTTCTTAAGTAATTGTTAAAAGGTCTTGGTATAAACTACACCTCACTAACAGCAGAGATTTGTTATGTAGATGTCTGCATTTGATTGAAAGTCCCTGAAAGATCACCAAAGAGAAAGAAGCATTTTTAGGATGTGATTCATCCAGTCTTTTTTACGTGTCTCCTTACAGACATGTTCAGAAGCATCTGTCTCTTCACTAACGTGTGGAGCTGTCTAAATGCGTTCAGAGGAACTGCTGCTGTGGGATGTGGTATCAGAAGCTGGCAGCAGTGCTTTCCACACATTGCAAATGGCTTCATTTTGAGATCTTTTTCTTGTCCTATAACCTGTTGCTTATGCAAAGACAATGGCCTTGAAAATCTTGACTCAAACATTTTCAATAGTTTGGCAAATAATTCTAGCTCCCCTGCAATTTGAGAGGAAATGTCTTGCCACAACTTTCCATATTAGGAAATACGGTGGTGGGAAATAAGCAGGGGGACAGAGAGGAAATGTGGAACCTGGAACTCAAGCTGAAAGCTGGTGTGCTTTCCACCCTGTGGTCTACTCATGTGCTTATACAGTGTTCTGAAAATAAAGTTCCTGAAAATTATAGAAGGTACCTTGACTGGAGGAGTTTTCATTTTGCTTTTTACAGGTTTATAGAGGAAAAGTCTTCCTTTGAGTATGGACAGGTAAATCATGCCCTGGCTGCTGCTATGCGGACTCTAATCAAGGAATACATGATACTAATTACCCAGCTGGAACATCTGCAGAGACAGGGACTTCTGTCACTGCAGAAACTCTGGTTTTATATCCAGCCTACAATGAGGACCTTGGAGATTCTTGCTTCACTTGGTAAGTTTCAAAAATGCAGTCGTAACATTTTGACAGGTGCACGACAGTGGCTTCTGAGAACTGTACAGTCAGGGCACATGTCATTTGAATTTCATGTTATATTAAAAAAAAAAGCCAAGAGGAATTGTACTCGAGTTGGGGTTTAGGCAAAATCGGCCGATGACAAAATGACAGGTGCTCTCCCCCCACTTCTTGCTTCAAGGAGAAGAGGAGGACAGATAAAGAGATTTATGAATTTAGAAGGAACTAAACTACTTTAATGAAATATTCATAATAAAATAAAAAGGAAATAATGAAATATAATAGTACAATATAATAATGCAATATATACAAAACAGTATCCAGCTCCCAGGATGACGTCACTGGCAGGCACTGGGGAAGCCCCAGCTGGACTCAGCGACGATGGGAACTGGGTTCCAGCTCTGGAGTCAGGAACACACGGATTGGGATAGAGGCAGATGAACAGACAGGGTGCTCTTTGGACATGGGCCATTAAAGAAAGAGTGCTGACCCTTTGATGCCTTGGCTTTTGCACTGAGCGTGGGGCAGATGGGATGGAATACCCTGTTGGTCAGGATTGGGTGACTTCTCCTGTCCCCTGCTCCCTGGAGAGGGGACCCCTCTATGCTTTTCAGTTTGAAATTGGTTGATCTTGGTTGTTATAGCAGTAAGTATAATCAAGAGCCTCTCTGCGTGCTGTTCCTTGGCATTGACTATAAACATAGTTTTTACCACTGAGAACAAACAGTTTTCTGCACAATATGGTGTTAATTTCAGAGAGTTAGTCTTGCTAAGAAGTAAAATTGCTGATCAGAAAGTTGCTTCTGTTTTACCTCAAACCAGGACAACTCTTCTACTCCTTTTTGAGAGCAGTGGGTTTGAGGGCTGAATCTGCCCTTCAGAGCTGTCATGAGACAAGCCCATGCCTTTTTCCTTTACAATCCATGTCCTTTGGATCCATTGTTTTCACGACTGCTGTCTCTACTCGGCTTCTTTCCAAACGCCTCTCCTGCTGTGAGCAGATATATAGCCACAAACCAACTCAGTCAGAAGGAACCCCTGGAAGTTTCTAGTCTAGCCTCTTACAGATCTTTCTAGAATCTTCTGTTTCTAGAAGTCCAGCCTCTTACTCTTGCTCAGAGCCATGTCCAGGAAAGCCTGGATAACCCTCAGCAATGTAGATCCCCCATTATTCTGGACCTTTTCCCATGACTTCACCACCCTTTGTGTGAGCATTTCTTTCTGTATCTCGAACTGGAATTTCCCTTCTTGTAACTTTTGCTCATTTGATATCGTCACTGTGCTCCTCCAAGATGAGTCTCGTACCATCTCCTCTAAAACTGTTGCACAGTGAAGGAATGATGTTCAACAACTCCCAGCTTCATGTTCTCTTCTCTCAGCTAACAAGCTTGGCTCCCTAAGGCTCTCCTTCCATGTCTTGGGCACCAGCTTATTAACTTCTGCTGGACTTTTCATTTTGTCCTTCATACTGGGGACCTCAAACTGAATCAGCTGGTTGTCCACCAGGACTCCTGGTTGTTCTGTGTGGTGCTGCTCTTCAGCCAGCCAGTCCTATCCTCCACTGTTGCATGAGGTTGTTGGTCACAAATGCAGTTACCTCAGAAATTTTGATTAATCTCTTTGGCATGAGAATGCTTGTATATTTCTCTCTACCAAGCCCAGAGAATTTATCTGGATGTAAATATCTATTCAATTTACAGTCTGGAATTGGATGATCCCTCTTGGTATTCATGTTTTCTGCAATTTTCATTTTTTTTGGAAGACAGAAGTTAGCCAACTCTGTGAAGGTTTACTTCAATCTAAAATTCACAACAGTACTGTAGTCCTCCGTCCCTGTGTCCCTTTTGGAATGGCAAAGCACACATTTCACTGTCAGCCTGCCGCTGGCTGGTGTTTGAGCTCTGTGCGTAGCTACCTCGGTGTTGGAGTTGCAAACAGAGCTTTCTCAAGCAAGCCCCTGGAGCGTGTGTTTCTTTACCACCTGGAAAGTGGATCTCAGTACATGGTCCCCTCAGTGTAGGTGGCCTTTGGTCTCTAAGGCACCGTGTACCTTGGGTGTACTTGGGTCCAGTCCTCCTTCCCTGGAGGGCTGGGTTTGGTTATTGCTTTTTTAGATTGTGGATTATTTGGGTTTTCATTTCAGATGTAGTTTTTGGCTGGGTGGTGGAATGGCCTTGCGTCTTCACAGGAGGGGTCTACAACTGTTAACTTTATGAATTTTAACAGCATAGCTTCTGCAATTAATCTGTGTCAGCTTTGTGTCTTATATCTATGTTTTTAAATTTCAGCTACTTCTGTGGATAAAGGTGAGTGTATGGGAGGATCAACCCTGAGCTTACTCCATGACAAGACTTTCAATTACACGGGGGACAGCCAGGCCCAGGAGCTATGCCTCTATTTAACTAAGGCAGCCAGCGTGCCTTATTTTGAAATTCTGGAAAAGTGGATATATCGAGGCATCATTAATGATCCATACAGGTAAAGAACAGTTAAGGAATGAAAACGAAATGCAAAAGTTAAGAAATGCTGTTTGGGTCTTTGGCTTGTGCTTTTTCAGTGCACCCATTCCTCTGCTTGACAGACTGCCATAGCCTAGGAGCGTCGAGGTGGCAGCAGTAGGAAAACAAGGGAGCTGCTGGAGCATGTTTAACTACTTTTCTTTTTTGATTCAGTGTTTATTCAATCATAGGCACTCTCAATTACTTTATTCTGGACAGGATTACATTACATTACCAGGACGGGCTGGAGAGGTAGGCTAATGCAAATGGCATGAAGTTCAACCAAGCCAAAAGCAGCGTGACCAGCAGGGCAAGGGAGGGGATTCTGCCCCTCTGCTCTGTGCTCCTGAGACCCCACCTGGAGTCCTGTGTCCAGCTCTGGAGTCCTCAACAGAGAAAGGACATAGAACTGTTGGAATGGATCCCACAGAGGACCACCAAGATGCTCAGAGGGCTGGAGCATAGAGATGTGAGGACAGGCTGAGAGAGCTGGTGCTCTTCAGCCTGGAGAAGAGAAGGCTCCGGGGAGACCTTAGGGCAGCCTTCCAGGATCTGAAGGGAGCTCCAGGAGAGCAGGAGAGGGACTCTTGGTCAGGGAGGGGAGGGACAGGACAAGGGGTAATGTTTTTGAACTGGAAGAGGGGAGATTTAGATTGGAAATTAGGAAAAAATTCTTTGCTGTGAGGGTAGTGAGACCCTGGCCCAGGTTGCCCCGAGAAGCTGTGGCTGCCCCATCCCTGGAGGGGTTCAAGGCCAGGCTGGATGGGGCTTGGAGCAACCTGGTGTGGTGGGAGGTGTCCCTGCCCTGAGCAGGGGGGTTTGAACTCGATGATCTTGAAGGTCCCTTCCAACTCTAAACATTCTATGGTTCTGTGATTCTCACAGAATCACAGAATCGTCATGGTTGAAAGGGACCTCTGAGATCCTCGAGTCCAACCATACACACACAAAAGTACCCGTAAAGAAAGTAAAACCAACCCACAGAACAAATCACCCAGCCCAACTATCGTGGGCACTAGAGCATGCCCTGAAGTGCCACGTCTACACGTTTCTTAACTACCTCCAGGGATAGGGACTCAGTCCCCTCCCTGGGCAGGCCATTCCTATGTATTTTTCCAAATTCATGATGGTGAAATGATAAGCAAAAGTCAATGGCATAACAGTTCAAATATGCAGTCCACTCAAATTCCACCTCACCGTAACCTGTCCCTCTTTAGGTATTCTCCCCTCACATCCTCATCCTCTTTATAAGGGCAGTGAGCCCTCTTCTCATGAGCCAGAGGGTGCTAACTCAGAGGGCATGTGTTAAATGCAGTCCACTAATATACTAATCTGATATGAGCTGACAATACTCTCTGAAGTTTCTTGTCTTTTGTAGAATCATTTGAAGCATTTTCCTGTGTTTAATAGTTTATGCAGCATTTCTGTTTCCCACATTTGCAGAATTTAGGATTCTGAATTTAGGAGGGGCAAAACTCAAAATAGCTAAAATTGATGCCTTCCTGATGGTGAGAAGCCAGCTTCCTCATCTCTGCGCTGGCAACCAAATAATGCTTAGACTTGTTTTGTGGACCCTGTACAATCCTGTTTCTGTCATGATTGGCTGCAGATTAGCGGAAACACTCTGCATAGTGCTTCTCCTCTTACTGCAAATACAGACTAATTTCAGTTCTTAATGGAAATGTATTTTCCTGAGACCTTATTTCTGATAGATCATATTACCAGTTTACAGGTCAAAACCAGGTAATCCTCGTTGTACCACTTCCTGGTTCTAAACATCTGCTTTAACCATTCAGTGAGTTCATGGTGGAGGAACACGAGCTGCAAAAGGAGAAGATTCAGGAGGACTACAATGACAAGTATTGGGATCAAAGGTATACTGTTGTTCAGCAGCAGATACCCTCATTCTTGCAGAAAATGGCTGACAAAATACTAAGCACAGGTGGGTAAAGATACGCTTCTGCTGTAAGAGGAATCTTGAGACAAGCATTACCATTCTTTATGTAAAGGCAAAGCAGATGTCATTGTGCTTTGCCCATTCATGGCGTTGTCCAGCTGAAATTCTCAGAGGAATAGAAGAATGAGATTTAAAAAGAACCCCAAATTCTTTAAATAAAGCAACAGGTGGGAAGGAGTCCAGCAGGAGCGGGAGCTGTCTGTCTTACTGCTTCATGGGTACGGTTTTTGAAGCAGCTAGCTAGGTAGAGCTAGACAGCTGAGATCTGAGCATGCTGAGTTTTCATTTGAGCGTTGAAATGAAGCGTGCGACCTGACGGTAGCGTTGTTCTCTTCCATAAGCACAAAACCCCCCACTTTTGAAGTGCAGCACCAGATCTTCAAAGTTTCTGGCTCTATGCAGGCATATTTTGCCACCACCAGGAAACAAAACTATTTCTAAATCTTTCCTTAAATGCGATACCGACTAATTTAAAATTCTGTATCATCTTTTGAAAGGTGTTTAAATCCTTTCCAGCTTTTAGTAGAACTCAGTGTAAACATTTGACAGAATAACTTCCACTTGAAGACAGTGGTCTGAAAGTTTCCCTACTGGATGTACCATAGGTGTGAATATGGATCCTTCTTTCTTTTTGATTCTAGGGAAATACTTAAATGTTGTGCGAGAATGCGGACGTGATGTTACTTGTCCTGTGGCTAAAGAGGTCATCTATACTTTAAAAGAGCGAGCATATGTAGAGCAAATAGAAAAAGCATATAACTATGCTAGCAAAGTTCTTCTGGATTTCCTGATGGAGGAGAAGGGGCTCGTGGCTCACCTAAGGTTTGATTTTTATTTTTTTTTACTGAAGAAAAAATGTTAAGTAGATTGGTTCTGATAGTGACTATAAGCTTTTGAAGTTAGCCCTCTTTTCTTGACATACATTCATTTGCTCTCTCTATTTCCATTAGAAAGACTGGCCTGAAAAAATAAGATTTAGGATCTTTCTTGAAGGAGAAAAAAAGTGGAAAATCATAGAAATGTTGGCAGGGAAGGATGTCCGGGGGTCTCTAGTCCAAATTCCTTGTAAGGCTGTTGCCAAAACTAGGCCAGGGCAGCCACGGCTTTGTCTCCCTCAGTGCCAAACGCCACCCTCAGCTACGGACATCCCCCACCTCTCTCATGACTTGTTCCACACCTACACATCACTCCCACCTGGAAAAGTACTGTCCTAATATGGTCTGGTACGATCAAGAAGAGCTTAATGTGAACAAGAAATAGTTTGATGTTAAATATCTCACCAAAGACGTACCATGGGTATTTTTCATGCAAACATAGGTAGTTGGAATAGAGTGTATTTGCCCCAAGTTCCAGTATAGGGTTTTTCTTAAGATTTGACAATTCTTAAGATTGTCCTTTTTTAAAGTTCATTTTAATAACCTGTATTTTGATTATTGTAACATGTCCAGCCGATAGCAAATGCACGTGCATTCAAGCATGTAAGCTTCATCTTTTGTGTGTGAATCAAGCTTTTAGTGTATTACTTTCTTCAGAAAACACTAAAATCAGGAATCTTAACTATGCAGAACACCAGGACAGCAATGAATAGGTAGGAAATTGCAGTTGATAGCCAGCTATAAGATAGTTTGTGAGACTTGGTCCTAGCGGTTATGCTTCAAACACAGTCTGAAAGAAAGTGATCTGAACTTCATGAGACAAATCTGCCAGGTGGCTTGCACAAGATGTCCCATTGGAATACATAACCTGAGCAGCAATGGCAAGTGAAGTGAACATGGCTAGCAGGCCAGGTGGGATTGCTTTGGGCCTGGTTTTGACTAGGTCTGAAAAAGTTGTAGCCACAGCAAAGGTGTCTGCTCCGGACCTGGGAAGACTACAGCTCAAGATCCATGTTTCATTCCTTTGACACTGATACCTTCCTTCCTGCTCTGTGGAGATCACCAGAGAAGATGTCTTGTTTCATGAAAGGTTATGAGAGCTGGTCATTAAGGAGATTCTTCTTAGCCTTGCTAATGACTGTTGTCATTCTATGCCTTCTTTGCTTAATAGGACCGTTCAAAAGACACTGGCTTCCAAAGTTCTGGTGGCACACATCCTCCATTGGGCCTGTCTGCCACCAAGTAGTTTCAGATTAAGGTGCTACTCAGCCTCTCCAGCTGGGGTTGATGTCCGTGACCTCCTCGTCTTTGAAACAGGCTCTCTGCTAGATCATTCAGCAGCTGTCCTGTGTGTATGCAGCCTGCTGGGTGCAAGTGCACACAGGTGCAGGTTGAGGAGGAAGCTGCTGAGTTTCCAGCATGTGTGTGCCCTCTGAGGGCTGAAGTGGGATGGTTGTGATCAAGCTCTTGGGACGGATAACCACTTCTCAGTTAAGCGGGAGAGAGCTGGTTGGAAGGAACCAACAACCTTGGCAGATCTCTAGTTCAACCTCCTGCTTGAAGTGGGATTGTTGCTGGCATTAAGGATATGGCTTAGTATTGGGTGGTGTGGTCGTTGTTTATTGTTGTTGGATATTTATTTTTTTTTCCCCCATCGGTTGGACTAGATGATCTTAAAAGGTCCCTTCCAACCTAGGTGATTCTGTGATTACAACAGGTTTTTATTTGGGTTTGCACTCTAGAGTGTGTCAACAGTAGGTATCTCGCCCCTCTATCTGTTGTGTCCTCTAGTGAACCACTGACACTGCCATGACTTCCTCATAATGGGAGTTTTCTCGATTCAAGAGAGTAATCCCAGTCAGGGAAGCAGAAGGGCTGAACGTGGTCCTAAATGGACAGTGATCAGGAGTCTGCAGCCATATTGTGTTAAGGCTGTGCTTGTCCTGTTTTACTCTGCAGACTTCAGTTATCATGTGTGGTTTTTTTGGCCAGGCACTAAGTTAATCCTCAGGCTCTCCTCTGAGCTATTTCCAAGCTCCTGACCCAAGGTAGTTAACTCTACCTTGAACCAAGTGAAAATGAAAGCTTATGCATACTACTACAGCAGAAGTCCACACAAGTACATGGAGTGTTTAAAAAATCAGCACAGGTTCATGCAGATTCTGCATGAACTGTGCAAGATTCTGCTCTGAACTGGCAACTGCCTCTTGGGTGTACCTGTGCATTGTGGAGGTTGGGGTGTTGGTCAGGACAGCAGTATGAGCCTTTGCCCAGCAATGTAGTGTACACGCATTTTCCTAAGGTGCCTTTTTCAAGGAAGAAAAGAACACCAGAAGCCCTGATCTGACTTGACAAAAGCATACTGACTGAGGTGGAAGGGAAAAGGGGACATGCATAAAAGACTGGTCTCCAAATGGGTTATTTATGGCTCTGTGTTCTCTACGAAGAGGAATATTTTGTGGTCAAACCCAGCAAGCTGTCTGAATTGATTGCTTTTGTTCCTTTAGGTTTAATATGGATTAACTTGGGCTGTAAGAAATGTAATCAATTGTCCGCTTTCTTGAGCAGATCTATAAAACACTATTTCCTGATGGATCAGGGGGACTTTTTTGTTCACTTCATGGATCTCACAGAAGAGGAACTTAAGAAGCCTGTAGACGACATCGTAACAACAAGGCTAGAGGCTCTGCTTGAATTAGCCCTGAGAATGAGCACAGCCAACACAGATCCTTTCAAGGATGATTTAAAGGTAAGAATGTGTGTAAGCAGAAGGTAATTGAGTCTGAGCAGAAGGCCTGCCATGATGTGGAAGGATCTGCATGCCTGTGAGAACCTGCTGAATGTAAAATGAAGGAAGAGAGAATTCATGGCTTTCCTTCTGTAGACCTTCTCTGGGTTAACTTCTCTTTCATCCGGATTATCAGCTGGAAGCCCCCACCCTGGATAGGGGACTGTGTATTCTTGTTGGAGTTGGAACATGGAGAAGGTGCTTTTGGGTGGCCTCAGGATGAGGTGGGAACAGTAATGTGTCTCTCGTGCTTATTCTCAGCTTGGGTGCTCACTTTGGAGTGCAAGACAATACCTAATTAGAGGTCCTGTCTATTAGCGATGGCATGTTTTACAGATGTGAGGCAGCACAGAGGCTGTACCTCGGGAATGTGAGATCTGACTAGACCTTGCAGAGGCTGAGGGCAAGGCAGAATGATGAGCAGAGCCGTATGTTGTATGCTGGTCGTTAAGAACTACAGTGACGCTGCTCTGGGGTCTGCCGCTGCGGTGTCCAGACCACACCATTCACTATTGCTTCCTCAGTAGCTTTGATGATCTGGGAGCAACTCTGGCAACTTGCACATCTGCTGCACGTCTGTTGCTGTGCATTGGTTGTGAGTATCCTGTAGCTTCATGTTCTTCCTGCTCTTCCTTTATAGATTGACTTGATGCCCCATGACCTCATTACACAGCTCTTGAGAGTATTGGCCATAGAAACGAAACAGGAGAAGGCCATTATCAGTGCAGATCCCACGGAACTCACTCTCAGTGGTCTCGAAGCATTTTCCTTTGACTACATTGTTAAGTGGCCTCTGTCCCTTATTATAAACAGGTAAAGTATCCACTGAAGGTTAAAAAGACAGAAGCTTTTGCATGGGGTTGAAGCATGTTTCCACAGAGCAAAATATTGGAAAACCAGTATGTTGAAAGTGACATTATAACTTGCTGACTAGCGGGGAATGCTTTGGAGTTGTTGAGACTGCTTGTTCTGCTTGTAGGCTATGGAATATGGCTTGTCTCTTCAGTAGATCCCTACTAGACCATGTCTATGGCATGCCTGGAAAAGTCAAACTTTGATTTTAAATGGTGGGGATACATAGATGAAAGGATGCTTTCTCAGCCTGGTCCCTGATTCTACCTGTGACTGGTCACCCACTTTTCATTTGCCCGTGGCTTTCTGAAGTATCCCCCCTGAGAATGTGAACTCTTACAAGAGGGTTTCCATACAAGAATCGAGTGTTTCTTCAGTGTGGAGAGGTAGAAAAGAAAAAAAGCACTTTCTGATATCCCCAGTTGAAAAGTAGAAGAATACAGGCTGTTGCTAGAATTGCTACAGCAAGCTATTTTGCATTTCGTTGAGTTGTGAGGGACCGAATGGTTCATTTTTCTGCAATGATTTGTCCCCTGTTTCCCTGGAGGAATGCCCTGGAGGTGGAACACCACCACTGGTGGACCTGGTGCTGTGAGCCAGGGCAGGCAGGACAGGAAGCGTTACAAGAACAGGGTGACAGAGGTGGAATTGTGTTAACTGCCAACAAGTCGTTTGTCCCTTGATGTCCTCTTTAAAGCATCAGTTGACACAGGGGGACTTTTTTAATGCTGTATTTATGTATCTTTCTTTCAAATTGAGTGTCTTAGCTCTGATGTTAGCTATGGAAGTGAAAATACTACTTGGTAAGGCATCACGAAGTGTGTCGACTGGAGCTCTGGAGACACCTACACTGAAGTGTCTGAATGCAGACCCGAATCCGGTCCCTGAAGCTATAAATAAGCATTCCCATCTGCTTCTGCCAGCGCCTTCCTGGCAGGGTAATGCTGCCTGTAGCTTGGTAACAGCTTTTTCTTCATCATTTTGTAGAATCTTGGTGAATTGTTTCAGTGGCCAGAGCAGTTTTACCAGCAGTGGGTACACAATGCACGTGTGTGAGTGACCTTTCTGCAGGTGGCTTGAGAGAACTGAAGAAGGCTGGTGAAGGCTGGTACTTTCCTGTACCCGCCTGCAGGAAATACAGGGGAGGGACTCCTCGGAGAGAAGTTCTTTGGCATAGTTACAAATGTGGCTTGTTTTTCTTTCCTTTGGTTCAAATTATTTCAGTGTGGATCTGTGGGCGTCTGAAGGTGTAAGGAACATTTTGTGTGAAGTCTCTTTGCCTTTCAGCAGCATCAGCTTTCGCAGCTTAGGCTGTCAATCAGAACAGAGCTGGATGGGTTTCTCCTTTCTTTCCAGGAAAGCACTGACAAGGTACCAGATGCTTTTCAGACACATGTTCTATTGCAAACATGTGGAAAGACAGTTGTGCAACGTTTGGATCAGCAATAAGACAGCCAAGCAATTCTCCCTGCATTCAGCTAAGTGGTACAGCCTTTTTTGTTCTGCCAGATTGGGTGGGAAGGTTTTGTTTTCTTTCTTGCTACTTAGGTGTGTCATGACATGGATTGAATCATTTTGTCTTGAAAAAGATCTTTCAAATTTATTACAGGCTGAGAGAAGTCAAAATACAACATTTAGGTTTCAGTAGGAAGTGTCAGGGCTTTGTACTGCTTGGCTCGTTCCACTTTGCTGACATGAAGTTTTTTAAAAAAAGAGATAGTCTTTATGGTTAGCTCATTCCACACAGAATGTTAATTGGAACTAGCAGAGGACATCTGCGTTCATGTTGTCTTGGTAATGACTTTAGCATCAGCAAGATAAGTAAGGATCCCAGTAGTTTAACAGCAACGTCCTTCTGTTCTGGCCAGACACTAGGAAGGAGTCGGAGCCATGACCTCCACACAGGTTGGCTAACGTTTGGGGTTTTTCATTACAGTCTGAAATAAGGTAAAAATGGTGGAGTGTCATCCCAGGGTATCATTGTATCTTGTCCCGCCTGCGAGGGTAGATTTTCACCTTTGGATCTACACTCCAGGTGCCTGTTTGGGGAGCAAGGCTGACCCCAGCAATGCGAGGCAGTACCTTCTGCATTGCCAGCAGCACATTCTTGTCACGAGGTCACCTCAGCCAGCCTGCCTGTAGCTCTGCTTCTCCTGTAATTGTGGAGGTGTTAGCAGAAGACAACTGTGAGAGTCTCTAGTCCAGCCCCCGGCGCACAGGACAGCTCCAGTCAGCAGGGGACAGGGCTGCTGTGGTTGAAAAGCCCTAGGGTGGGTGTCCCCCACCTCTCCGATGACCTCTCCCAGCTTGTAGGAGTCAGTTCTTAGGTGGCTGTCACAGAGCCTACATAAATTAACATCAAAAGAACCGCTGTACAATCCCACTATTCTATTTTATGGCAAAATAGCATTAAATAGTGTAGGCAGCAGGTGATTAAGTATTAGGATCTCCTGAACTTATTGACGGAAGGCATAGAATATTTTTAAGTCTTCGTTTAGCAAGTAAGGCTGGAAAGAAATGTGAACCATTCATCTTGTTAAATTTTGCCCTCCTAACAAATGCACATCTCACTAGTAAAATTGCTTTAATAATTAGTATTAAAATTTTAGTCGAATATAATCAAACATACAAAGTAATTGTCCGGTCTATAACAGGTTCAGAGCTCTGACTTTAGCAATTGAAGGAATGCCAGTTTAGTATGTGGAAAATAATTAGAGGTGGTTTGCATTAACTGTACAATCCCTCTCATGCTGCAGCAGTGAATTTGCTAGAACAGAAATATTTAATATATCTTTCTAGAACAGAAATATTTAGCTCTGCTTGACTGTGGAAGCCTGGTGATAGTTCCCCGTGGCATTTGCTAGTGCTAAGTTGTGTGGGTGTGATTTCTCCCGCAGGTTTGCTGGTGCTTTCACACTGCGGCAGCGGATGCTGAATTTTGTACAAAATATTCAGTATTACATGATGTTTGAAGTGATGGAACCAACATGGCACATTCTTGAGAAGAACCTGAAATTGGTGAGCGTGTGTGTGCTTGAGAGAAGCTGGAACAGAAGTCTGAAATTACCAAATTCAATATAGGGGGAAAATGCTTCATTTCAGTTACTGCAAGGATCTGTTAATTTTGTCGGAGGCCTTTAAGTATCTTGGAACTGTTGTTACTATCACACTGCAAAGAGTGCTGGTGTTCTATGTTACCTTTCAGCTTTATTAGTCAGATATCCCTTTCCCCTGCTGCATCCTTCTGTCTATGCCCAGCTCGTGCTCTGTACCCTGATATGTAAAGGTGGTATTCTGCTGAACGTGGCTGTACGCAGAAGAAAGAAAACTATGGAAAAAGAAGAAGGATGCAGGGTTCAAGGATCATAAACTGGTCCAGACATCTTCAGCTGATTTCACAGAGCTCTTAGAAGCCAAGTCAATACTTTCTCTTGCGTGAAGCTGCCACAGACTGGTGTGTTAAGACGATCTGTTATAAAACAGAGCCTTCTTTATTCGGGTGGCTATGTCACGTGTATATTCCCAGTGCAGGTGGGCAGGCTGGAGAACTTTTCCACATCTGGTAGAGGCTAAGCTGACTCCCCACTATTTTTATGCCTGACAAGAGGCTATATCTGGGCAAAGGATGCCTGGCATCATTTTAATTCCTTTCACGGAGATGTAGTGTTCTAAGCAGTGGGATTTTCCGGATGTGTTACATGGTATTTCTGGTTCACTATTCCAAGTCAGTGACTTCTCCAGAGGTTCTTCATCATAGCAAAAACTGCAAGAATCATTTTTTACCCTCTGATGGGTAGGTGAGATGTCTTTATTATCTCAGAGAGGAGCACATTTTCAGCTAATATTCAACCTACCTATTTTTAACCGAGAATGAGAAGTCATTGGCAGTTGGCCTTTCAGAACAGGCTGATCAAGAAGCCCATAAAGGCCTTTTCATATCTGGCTTTATTCACATCAGATTTGTTGGTTACATCCTCAACAACAGAGAAAAAAAAATCTGTCACCAACAGATCAAGGGCTATTCTCAGTTTGTCTAGAGCAAGCCCTTCTCTGCCTTTTCCACCTGACCACGTTAAAGATCCAGTCTTTAAGGGCATACAGTGACCTGTGATGGTTCATTAGAGAAGTGAAGGATGATGCCTGTGTGCTGGTGAGTCTCATGAAAGCCACTGCAATGCTGTAAATCCATGTTACCCTCCTTGCCATCAGCTTGGGCTCAGCCCATAGCTTCTTTGTTGCCCAGGAATGTGTGCCAGAGCCCAGACCCCAGTGGTCTCATTCTCAGCACCAGTGGAGCTGCCTGACTTCTGCTGGTTTTTGGCATACAAACTGATCTTTGAGGGAGGAAAAAGCAGAGATGGCACCTTAGGTTACTTCTGTATTGCTGCCTTAACCAAGGGCAGAGACATAGGTTGTCTGCTCCACATTATATGGCAGATGTCGTCACTGGGTCCCATGTGGTCCTACCACATGATCATTTTGTGTTCTTCTAGTTTCAAGTGTTTGCAGCAGTCTGAGGAGGGTTGTATTATGGTTGTTTTCATAGCATGAAGCTGCAGGGATGCGTTGCGTGGGCTGGGGTATGTCGTGATGGCCTGTGAAAGGTCTTAAGGTTATAAAGCTTGGTGGTATAGCATTGGAGGGCTTTGCCAAGGCAGGGAATCTGACCTACTGCTATCTCCATCATGCCAGGAGACAAGTGGAGAAGGCCCGTGGGAAGTGCTACCCCTGAGCTTTGTAAGATGATTGACTTGCCTGTGCCAAGTGCCCTACACCAAGGGCTGTGCCAGGCAGTGAATTTGTATTTAATTAGAGCAGATGATCAGTGATCAAAGTTCCTCAAACTTGCTTATTTTGCTGCATGACCTTTGTGATGGCTGTAGTAAGTTTCCTTATCTGAAGGGATACTGCATTCCTTATGGTCCTTCTCAGCTTTCTTACCCACTGTGGTGCTGCGTTGGGGCTGATGGTACAGTGCCCCAGCTACTGTGAGGAAAAAGGAGCAGATATGCATTGCCTTATTATTCTTCCCTCTGGTAGTCATCCTGTGATCAGACACTTCTGCGTTGCATATCTTTTTCCTCTTACACCCTGAAGAGCGTTTATCTGAGCCCAGTGCTCCTTCTGCAATCTGCACTCAGCCACAGCAGCCCTCTTGGCAGCTCTCTGATGAGCCTTGTGCATCTTCAACATCGGCTGACCCTGTCTTAGTTTATAACGTGTGTTGGGGAGTTGCTCTGGGGTCAGGTAACCAACATTTTTGATGCCTTCTCTCCTTTTTCCTGGAGAATTCACAGGAGGTATCATGCCTAGGGTTGCAAGAGCTGTTGGATATGCTTGCTGAGGAATTCTGAACAAGAAGAGGTTGTAATGTCAAGCTCCTGGACGATCTGAGAGCAATATACTTTCTTCTTAATTTTCTTGTTAATTTTGGGTTTGCTAAATATAATACTCAATTTACTTTACTTGAATTGAGGAACTTGAAACAAGTTCTCCAGTCCTGAGTTCTTCCATACTGACTTCAGGTAGCACTTCTTTTCAGTCGCTGCTGATTCCAGATATCCTAGAAGGGACGGAAGGCACGCGGTCTGTACTGACAGCATCCTCTGTTCAAGCAGAGTCTCCTAACTCCAGAGGTTTTGCAAAGACTTTCTGTCTGAAGAACCCTCTCTGCTTTGGCTCTCAGCCATTGAGTTTCTCTGCTGCTTCAGAGATTTAGTGGTGTTTAAGCATTTCTATTTCAGATCTAAAAAGGAATTTGCCATTTTATACTGTTTCTCAAGGAGCCAACTCCCAAGAAACCTCTATAGACCAAACCTTTTTGATAGCCTGCATGGGCAGAATTTTTCCCTTGCTGTGGCACATCTGTGAGCCTCTTTAGCCTACCAGAGGTGTTGAGATGGCAGGCATAGGGTGACTTTGCTGGCACTGGGGAAAGCTGTTTTGCATAGCTGTGTGGCAAGATCTCCCTGTGCTTTTATCGTATGCTTCTTCATCTCTGAAACCTTTAGGGCTGCTGCAGCGTTCAGTAGAACATTTCTACTGTTGCTCTGTACAGGAAGGGCTTCTCCAAGTAACAGCGCAGTAGTATTGGCTCAAAGATGCCCATGATGTGACTATGTAAAAGTGAGAAGGTGTTTTGGCAATTTAGCAAAGTCTTTGAGATGTAATCCAAATGCAAGTTTGCCTCCTCTACTCATCAGTGTCCTTTAAGGCTTTTAAATCTCTGGGGGATGGAGCATGCCCTCTACCAGTGCTGGGGCAAGAAAAGTCCGGCAAAGGAAAAGTCTGGGGCAAAGGAAAGTCTGGATGATCCTCACCGGTCTCGTGTAGTGCCTTATTCTGTTTTTTTATTTGTCAAGACTTTTCTCTCATGTATTTCCACTTGAAGTCAAGGTACCTATTTCCTAAAAACATAGGTAGTATCTTCATCTTCACAACATCATTGTCTTTATCAACACAGCCAGCAACTTCATGGCATTATAAAGCAGGATTTATCTCCTGTTCCATACAAGTTGTTTAAAAGGTTACGGATGGGGGCTTTGACATTGATCCTGTTTGAACAGTGTGGATATTTAGGCAATTTTAGTCCTATGGCTCCTTCCCAAGCTTGACTTGTATTCTCAGCTTCAGCACATCCCGTTACTACACAGAGTGAGAGAGGGGGCTGAATCTGTCCTTTAAAACTCGAGACTGAAACAGCCAATTGAAGTAGCAGAGCTGGACAAAATTATCACAGTAAATCCTGAAATACTGCACGTCCCAGTTCTTTATTGTGCTCCTAAAGAATGTTTCTGAATAACCTGTTTGTTTTAAGCCTCGTAAAGTTACTGATATTTGGGGTTCTTGGAAAAGAGAAAAATAATTCCTCTTTTCCACTTATTGTAGCTGACTTTATTGAGATTGTGGGAGTGGGCGTGACAAGCAGATCTAAGAGCAAAGGAAGTGCATGTTCTTAAAGCAGGTGACTCCGTCTTGAGTCCCTTTTCCAGTGAAGGGTTTGGATGATTAAAGAAAGCATAATGTGGTTGAAGAGGCGATATGACAAATCAGAGGTAAGAAGCCCATGAAGGGCTTTTGAATGCAGGTAATGCAAATACAGTCTCCATCTCAGGGTGTTTCTCAAAGCTGGAAGATAGGCAAGAATTATCTCAACATGCCCTCGATCATGTCTGAGAGGTCACTGTTAGAGGCAGGACACTGGGTTACAGCTTAGATCTGGTGCAGCACAGCAGTCCTGGTTTGGTTTTTCATTATTGTACTATCCTATCACAGGCATCTAATATTGACGATGTCCTGAGCCACCACACAAGCTTCCTGGATAACTGCTTGAAGGACTGCATGCTAACCAACCCAGAACTGCTGAAGATCTTCTCCAAGCTGATGTCTGTCTGTGTCATGTTCACAAACTGCATGCAGGTATGTTCAGCCTCCCCATATTGACAGTGCCACTGCTGGTTGCTTTGGGTGCCAGCCAGCTATGACAGTCCCTTTTTTCAACTCGACCCCTCTTGTCCTGGATGCACATGGAAAAGCCTGTGTTCCTCACACCAGGAGGCTCTACAGCTTGACCACTCAACCTCTCATCCTTTCTCCCAAATGATTACTGTGGCTTATCTCTCCACAAAATTCTCTATGCTCTGTCTTTTCAGTGTTGGGATCAGGTTCATATGAAACAAGTTACCTCTATTCAGCCAGTCCTGCAGCAGAATTTGTGGTGTAAGTTGCAGGGCCCTATAGCTTTTAGCATGCTCCTTTGAGGGTCGTGTGAGACTGATCTCCATGGGCACATCCTAGCCAGCATCTCAGGGAGCCCGTAGCTTTCAGAAAAACCCACATCTTCCTTTGGGTTTAGGGAGCTTTGTGTATTAACATTGTAAATTTAATCTCAGAGTTAGTTTTCATGGGAGTTGGCTACCTGCAGGGCTAGCAGAACTGAGTCAGCTTCGTGCTTTGCCATAGTTGAAATATGGGATCTAACTATTTCCCCAAACCTCTGCCCCTCCAAGAGGTTCACCCAGAGCATGAAGCTGGATAATGAGATGGACCGGCTCACCTTAGAGCATGGCACAATGTTGGGCCCACCAACAGGGGAGGAGCGTGCTGAAGAGACTGCAAAGAAGCAGCTAACTAACAAGGTGAGACATGGGATGGGCAGCTGGGCCCCAAGCTCTGTGAATGCTGCCTGAGTTGCAGGCTGGTCAGAGTGACTGTCCTACCTCTTGTAGATATACCTTCCTAGTTTCTAGAACACCTCTGGCCCCAGTAGCAGAATGTTTGTGGAATTACAGGCATTTTTTGAGGGCAGCGTGGAGCACGATGGTGTTCTCAAAGTCTGCTTTGATGACCCTGTCTCCCACAGCAGTCCCTGTGCTTGTTTTTAAGTTCTTAGTCGTATTTTCAGCTGTGCAGTGGGTACAGACATCCAGGCTTTCTGCAGCTCAAAAACTTTTTTAATTCCAGAGCTAGCATTTTGTGATGAAAGAGCCATTAAACTGTGGGGTGTGGTTTTGCAGCCCATCCCTTTCATATCTGGAGTATTTGTCTTGTCCACGTTTCTCTATCTGGATACACGTGTACAAAGCAGTTTGTGTGGCGTGCTCTGAGGTTAGCAGGCTGCCTCCCCTCTCTGGCACACAGCCGGTAGGGTCCATCACGCTACAAGTGCAATCAGAGGACTCCAGTTACAACCAGTCTTAGGAAACACTTGCTTTCTGCTTATTGGCTTTTCCTCCTGCTTGAAAATAGATGGTGACAGCGTATATTTGAGAATAACTCTACTGGGATCTGTGGTGCTCCCAGGTAAGCATGGCAAAGTTTTTCACCACTGTGGACCTGGCAGCTGATTTGAAGGTTTTGTTTTAGTGGCCGAGCATCTGTTTTGTTTTATGGCAGTATTTTTGAGCAGATTAGGAAGTAAGCTTGCATCACTTTGGCCAGTGTGAATTGGGAAATGCACGGGCTCACTGTGCCTTTGTCTTGACAGCTTTTAGCGGAGCACGCTGACAGCCTCCACCTGACATCCGGCTTCGAAGCCGCAATCAACAAGTTTGATAGCAATTTCTCTACACATCTGCTGGACCTGCTGGACAAACTGAGCATTTACAGCACCAATGACTGTGAGCACAGCATGCTCAACATCATCTACAGGTGAGCCAGTAGTTTTCGTAACGTCCTCTCCTGTGGTTCCCAAATTCAGCTCAGCAAGAATAATTGCTGTTCATAATTGTGCATGTCTGCCCCATCAATGAAAACACTGGAATTACAAGAATTTGCTTTTTGACCCAAGGCTTTAAAAAAGCCCCACGTTCTTTTGAGTTACGTGAACTTTGTCTGTTAATGTCGTAAGTGTAAAGCAAGTGTTAGTTTTGTGGGGATTGTCTCGCTGTGTAGGCAGTGGGTAAGCTGATTTCTGAATACAGTGTGAGTATTCCAAGATGAGAAAACCGTGCAAGGGATTGATCATAAGGGGCTATTTTGTTTTAATCTTCTATTTATTTAAATAAACATCCCTTAATACGGTTTTATTGTGGCCTCACCCATACTTACTAGCTTCTTAGAAAACAAAGTTACTCCAGTAATATAGCTGTGGGTCAGGTACACGAGATACACTGCAGGAAGAGAGAGAGAGAAAAGGAGATCTAAGATTCACTGGTAAGTGTGTAACCTCTGTGTTCCTTTTTAAATAAAATGAAAGGCACAGGACTTTCTCTGGAATAATTAACATTAGGTTTTGCTGTAAGAGTCACACATTTTAGTCTTGCTGGGCTTTTGAAGATCTTTGTTATAGATTGGTGTGGCATGGAGAGACGCGCACTGGTATTTCTAGATTTGAAGAACCACAGATAATGCTCTAGGAGCATTACCCTGAGTTGAGCACGTGCTGTGCAAGCAGAATGCTTCTCTGATCCTGCCACCAGGGCTTTAGGAGCAAATCAGAAATAACTGCAACTGTGGGCTTTGTTACCGTGAGCAGCTGTTAGGGTTTGTAGCTGGAATATATTTTTCAAGAGTTAAGCACTCCTGAAACCCGGCAGCCTGGAGATTGGAAATGTTCAGCTGAGGCACACATATAACCCCAGAGTAAGAAAGCAAGTGAGGGTCAGGAGTTGACATTTCTTAATTCAAAGAGTCACCTTGGTGGAATACACATGTAAGAACTGCTGGTCACCAGCTGCCTCGCATCTGGCCGAGACTGTGACTTCAGAGATGCTTCATGTGACTTCAGAATGTGACTTCAGAAAGACTTCAGAAATGCTGCTTGCAGGCTGTTTGGCACATACAAAAACCAATTATTTTTTACAGTGACTTACTTTTTCCAGTGAAGAGGCAGGATATCTGGGCATAATTTTAAGAGACTAGGATTTTCACGAGTATAAACTATTTCAGCACTAACTTCTTGAGGTGCTTTTTGTATGTTTGTAAGCCTAATAGACATATTTGTAATGTTGTGATGTGTGTAAGCCTTGAACACTTGAGATAGAATCACAGAATTATATGCGGTTGGAAGGGACCTCTGGAGATCATCAGATCATCCAGTCCAACCCCCCTTGCCAAAGCAGGTCCACCCAGAGCAGGTTGCACAGGAACCTGTCCAAGCGGGTTTTGAATGTCTCCAGAGACAGAGACTGCACCACAAATTTGGGCAGCCTCTGCCAGGGCTCTGCCACGCTCACAGGAAAGAAGTTCCTCCTCATGTTTAGATGGAACTTCTCATGTTGAAGTTTGTGCCCATTTCCTCTTATCTTGTCCCTTGGCACCACTGAAAAAGGACTGGCCCCTTCCTCCTGACACCCATCTTTCAAGTATTTGTAGGCATCAATCAGATCCCACCTCAGCCTTCTCTTCTCCAGACTAAAAAGACCCAAGCCTTTCCTAATAAGAGAGAAGTTGCAGTCCCCTCATTGTCTTTGTAGCCCTTTGCTGTACCCTCTCCAGCTGGAGGGGGTACAGTTCAAGCTGTCCTTGAACTGGGGAGCCCTGAACTGTTCCCAGTGCTCCAGCTGGGGCCTCCCTAGGGCAGAGCAGAGGGGAAGGATGACCTCCCTCCACCTGCTGGACACACTCTTCTTGGTGCACCCCAAAAGGCAATTGGCCTTCTTGGCCCCAAAGGCAC
The DNA here is from genome assembly GCA_013398155.1 of Pedionomus torquatus. Taxonomy (NCBI): domain Eukaryota; kingdom Metazoa; phylum Chordata; class Aves; order Charadriiformes; family Pedionomidae; genus Pedionomus; species Pedionomus torquatus. Next base: position 37,086 of record VZRU01000257.1, read on the forward strand.
ATTGCTGGCTCATGGTCATCCTGGTGTCCACCAGGACTCCCAGGTCTTTTTCCTCAGAGCTGCTCTCCAGCAGCTCACCCCGGACCTGTACTGGTGGAAGGGATTATTCCTCCCCAGGTGCAGCACCCTGCACTTGCCCTGGTTGAACTTCATCAGGTTCCTCTCTGTCCAACTCCCCAGCCTGTCCAGGTCTTGCTGGATGGTGGCACAGCCTTCTGGTGTGTCAGCCACCCCTCCCAGTTTGGTGTCATCAGCAAACTTGCTGAGGGTACATTCCATCCCTTCATCCAGGTCAGTGATGAATACATTGAAGAGGACTGGACCTGGTACTGACCTCTGGGGAACACCACTTGTTACAGGCCTCCAACTAGATTCTGTACCACTGGTCACGACGCTCTGAGCTCTGTCTTTCAGCCAAGTCTCCATCCACCTCAATGTCCATTCATCTAACCCACACTTCTTAAGCTTACCTTATGCTGTAGGAGGCGGTGTCAAAAGCCATGCCGAAGTCAAGGTAGACAACATCCACCACCCTCCCCCCATCTGTCCATCCAGTCGTGCCATCGTAGAAGGTTATCAGGTTAGTCAGACACCATTTCCCCTTGGTGAATCCATGGTGACTGCTTCTGATAGCTTTCTTTTCCTCTGTATGCTTACCTTTTTTGAGAGTTACCTTTTTGGTCCTCACTGGGGAAGTGAAACAAAGCCATGGTACACATCCGTTAATTTCTTCCTGCTCTCTGGAAGCTGGTGTGTAGCCTTATTTTCATGTGTAAACATTTGTAAAACAGCTCAAACAGGACTAGCTAGAAATGAAGGTCATTTTTAGGTGTTGATTGTTTCCTGACATCTTTTTTTTCTGAAGAAAGTGCTTGGTTTCACAGAGTTCTCCCTAATTTTACAAAGGGTTTTAATCCAAAGTTGTAAAGCTTTTCAGTGGTAGATATGCTGGAATCAATTGTCAGTGATATGTAATTCTGTTTGCAAATGTGCCAGATAACTGGTTAATCACAGATGTTTTCTTTTTCCTCCTGATGTTGTGGGGACTCGTGCCCCAAGCCCTTTGATATTTAGTACAGAACAGAGTAGATCCTTATTTACTTCTTTTTAACCACCTAGAACTAAAAGGTTCTTTGAGCTTTCTCCTAACTGTGCTTTGTCCTCTGTTTTGTTTTGTTTAAGTATGGTCTAACTGCTCTTCTTCTTTGTTTGGTCTTTGTGAACTGTACTTTTGATTAGTCATTCTCATCCTTTAACTTAATCTCCAGGAAAACTGTAAGAATATTAACTTGCAACCATTGAGTTGTGTTTGCTACCCTTCTGTACCAGTTGTCTTCTATGGCTTTTACACCTCTGTTGAGATGAGCTACAGCTGAAAATGGTGAGAGAAAAGGTTTTGGGAATGTTTTTTCCAAGTGAGTTGTCTCCTGCTCATGCTGTGTCTCTTGAAGTTTCCATCTTCTTTTTCTTACAGCATCTGACAGGGCTGTCCAGGATTACTTTGCAAACACTGTTTTGTGAAGTATTGCAGCAGGAGGCTGAGCTCCCAGTTGTCCTTTACTTCTGAGAACGTCTTGACCAGCAACTACAATACATTAACAAAGACCTTGGCCTCCTGTGTTACCATCTGCTGAGATGTGGTCACACAGCTGCGACTGAAGTCAAACACTAAAACCTGTTGTCCCTGTTACCACGGGTGCTTCCAGGAATCCAGCCTACCAGCTCCCACAGCACTGCCGAGAATTATCATAGAATCATAGAATGGTCCAAGTTGGAAGGGATCTTAAAGATCATCAAGTTCTAACCCCCTGCCCTGGGCAGGGACACCTCCCACCACACCAGGTTGCTCCAAGACCCCTCCAGCCTGGCCTTGAACCCCTCCAGGGATGGGGCAGCCACAGCTTCTCGGGGCAACCTGGGCCAGGGTCTCATTACCCTCACACCAAAAAAGTTCTTCCTAATAACTCATCTAAATTTCCCTTCCAGTTTAAAACCATTACCCCTTGTTC
>VZRU01000258.1:5050-17294 GCA_013398155.1 Pedionomus torquatus
CGTTGGGCGCAGGGCTTGCGGTGCGGGACCGGGCTTGGCCGCAGAGAACCGCGTTTGTGGGGGTCGGCGGGCGAAGTGCCCGTCCCTCCTGGTTGCGCCGTCGATCGGCCGCTTTTCCTTCGTGAGCCGCGTAGGGCGCTCGGAGGGGGGGGGGCCTCTCCTCAGAAGACAGCATGGCGGTCCCGGGGCCTCGGTGGTAGCCGCTTTGAGTGCAGCCGCGGGTGCCTGGACGGGAGAAGTGCCGCTTGCCCCACGGGGTGCCGGCCTGTGGTCGGCAGAATGCCAGCGTTTAAAAAGCGGGAGGCGCCGCTTCGTGCGAAATAGATGCTGAGCTCCCTGGGGCTGGGTAGTGGTGCAGGCCGGGGGCTCCAGGCAAAGCAGTTGCTTGCAAAGCTGTTGGAAGCAGCTGGGTTATGCTCTCTCAGTGTAACCAGCATAAAGGGTCAGAGGAAGGAGGATGGGAGAATTGGATGCTAAATGGCTGCCACAAGTCATGCCCCTTCCAGGCCTTCTCCAGCTGGTCCCGAAGGGTTGCAGGCCTGAAGGCGCTGAGGAGGGTGCCTGGAACTGACACCACCGACAGAGTTGCCTGGCCGCTGACCGGCACTGATATTTTAGGTATCAGCCCATTCTTCAGGATTCTTCAAGCAACTGTTGCTTTTCTATAAATAAAGATTTAAAAACGAAAATGCTATCAGCACATCAAGTTCCCTGGAGCAGCCCATAGAAAAAAAATCCCAAACACATTTGTTGTTTTGCCAATGTAAAGACATAAATGCATTTTTCGTAATGGTTTCTTGTCCAAAGTTGGCTTGTATTTATCTACTGACAGTTTATCAGTTCAGTTGTAATAAATCACAGAATCATGGAATCGTTAGAGTTGGAAAGGACCTTGAAGATCATCGAGTTCCAACCCCCCTGCCATGGGCAGGGACACCTCCCACAAGACCAGGTTTCTCAAAGCCCCATCCAGCCTGGCCTTAAACACCTCCAGGGATGGGGCATCCAAAACTTCCCTGGGCAACCTGTTCCAGTGCCTCACCACCCTCACAGGAAAGAATTTCTTCCTAATATCCAATCTAAATCTCCCCTCTTCCAATTTAAAACCATTACCCCTTGTCCTATTACTCCACTTCCTGACAAAGAGTCCCTCTCCTGTAGTCCCTTCAGGTACTGGAAGGCTGCTATAAGGTCTCCCTGGAGCTTTCTTTTCTCCAGACTGAACAGACCCAGCTCCCTCAGCCTGTTGTCATCAGAGAGGTGTTCCATCCCTCTGATCATCTTTGTGGCCCTCCACTGGACCCGTTCCAACAGTTCTATGTCCTTTCTGTGTTGAGGACTCCAGAGCTGGACACAGTACTCCAGGTGGGGTCTCANAGCTCATGTTGAGCTTCTCATCCACAAGTATTCCCAAGTCTTTCCTCAGGAGTGCTCTCCAGCCATTCTCTGCCCAACCTGTATTTGTGCCTGGGATTGTCACATCCCAGGTGCAGGACCCTAAACTTGGCTTGGTTGAACTTCATGCTATTTGCAGTAGCCCACCAGTTCCTTATCTCTTGAGTGGTCCATCCATCAAACCCATGACTTTCCACTTTTGAGACCAGGATGTCGTGCAGGACAGATGTCAAATGCTTTGCATAAGTCCAAGTAGATGACATCTGTTGCTCTGCCCTCATCCACCAAGTCTATGGCAGTATCGTAAAAGCCCACCAAACTTGTCAGGCAGGATTTGCCCTTGGTGAAGCCATGTTGGCTGTCTCCAGTCAGCTCCTTATTTTCCATGTGCCTTAGCAGAGATTCCTGGAGGATCTGCTCCATGATCTTGCCAGGCACAGAGGTGAGACTGACTGGCCTATAATTCCTTGGGCCATCTTTTTTTCCTTTTTTTGAATGTTGGGGTTATGTTCCTCTTTTTCCAGTCAGTAGTAACTTCGCCAGATTGCCACGATTTCTCAAATATGATGGAAAGCAGCTTAGCAACTTCATCTGCCAGCTCCCTCAGGATGGATTTCATCAGGTCCTATGGACTTATGCACCATCAGGTTCCTCAGGTGGTCTTGAACCTGATCTTCTCCAACGGTGGGCAATTCTTTATTCTCAGAGCCCCTGGTTTTGCCTTCCATGACTTGGGCAGTGCGGTTAGAGCCCTTTCCAGTGAAGACTGAGGCAAAAAAGTCATTTAATAGCTCAGCCTTTTCTATATCCTGGGTGGTCAGGTCTCCTGTTTCCTTCCAGAGAGGGGCCACAACTTCCCTAGTCTTGCCTTTATCCCAGACATGCCTATCTATAGAAGTTTTTCTTATTGTCTTTGACTTCCCTGGCCAGATTTAGTTCTTTCTGGTCTTTGAAAAATCTTATTTTCAAATGGCAGAGCTGAAGAAGAATACATTCTTTCATCCAATTTTTAGCATTCTTACCATTGTGTGGTTGTGAAGTTTCCACAACTGACAAGTTTCCACAAGCTGTGCCTTACCCTGTTTCTGGCAGGCCTTATCCCTTTTCTGGTTCTTTTTCAAGGTGCAATTTTTCTGCTGTCACTGCCCTGTGCTCAGGAGTTAAAGAACTTGTGTTTGGTGAGCCAGCCAAGTACCAGCGTAGTGAAGTGTTGATTTCAGTTAGCAGGAAGAGGCAGGATGAATGTGGTAATTCAAAGATGATGAGCTAGATCCCACCCCTCCTCCCTTTGTTTGAGGGTTTGTCACCCTCCTCCCACTGGGATGAATGCAGGACAAAGAATCTAAAAACCAGAACCTCACTGATCATCAACTGCATATTCTTTATTTTCTTGATACTCTCCTGGGAGTGGATTTGCAGAATCTTGGCACTTTCTCTTGCTATTCACTTTGATGGAAGCTATGCTTTTAATATGTAAAAGCTTATATAATATTCCCAAGACTTTTTAAAAAATGTAAATACTCTGAATAAATCAGATTCTATGTATCTCAGACTGAGTTGACAAAACTAGTGGGCGCTCAGCCCACTCAGAACTTCGGACCAAGTACTTTCCTTGTCTGTGGCTAAAAGAGAAATAATGCTACTACATTTACTCTCCTGAATACTGGAAAAATAAATTCTGTGATACTTCAAACATGGTCAAATATTGGCATAGGTCAGAATATTAGTATGAAGTTTGTTAGTAGACGAGTAAGTCTATATATGTTCAGGGCAAGCTTTAGATGATGTGTAGTGAAAAACACCTGAAGCTCCACACTTAAAGGAGGATAAAAGGAATTACTGGATAACTAGCTATTTAGTTCTTTCAACAAAACACTGCCTCTATGGAAAAATGCATCATAAAATTGCTGGTGGGAAAAAAGCTTCATAAAGTCTCTGGTTGTTCACTGTAGGGTTTAAGGTAATCGTGGCCTTCGTTATGGGTTTTCTTGATCCCTTTGCAGTGCTTGGATATTAAAGACTGAAATACAGTGTACTTATAGGATGAAATTAATTCCTTTTCTCTTCCCTAGCTTAGGAGTCACTCTACAACCTTAATAATTTTTAATGTGTAATTTTATATTAGAAATAATAGAAATAGCCCCAGACTTATTTTGTGTTTGATGTAATCGCTAACCTAGGAAAATAAAGGTATGTTGCTGTTATTTCAGTCTTATTGATAGAAGATCAGTCTTTCAGCACATCTATCCAGTAGTTACTTGTGGCTGTTTGGAATTCATGCTACACTTCACTAGAGTGACAGGAGCACTCAATTGCAAAGACTTTCTTCTACCACTCTTGTTAGAAAATGGGAGTGGCATTCATTGGCATTCAGTTGTGCATGAAAACTGTCCTATACCAGTAGCATCTGGTATATTTGGTAAGGTGTAACCAAAAATTTCAAACTCTGTGACCGTAGGAGTCCTAAAGTCAACAAATATTAGTGAATGCTTTTGCCCAGATAGTGCATTTGGACTGCAAAGCAAGGTCTAAGCATCAAACTCTAAACAGACAAAAGAAAGGAAATAATAAAGACCCAAAGATAATGAATAAATCATTAAAACTATTTCTGAAGTCACAAATAAGCTGAGTACTGGGAGGTGTTGTTGGCAGTTCAGAGCTGGGATAGCTGGTTTGTAAAGGTGTAATTGTGCTATATGCCATGAGGAAGCATGGGTCTTGAACAGAACCAGTGGGGAGATGAAAATCAGTCAGTGCACAATCAGACTTCTGAGGCTTTGCTCTTAGATAGGTTTTTACTCTTCCTCTGCTGCTGGGAAAGGGCATACTGATATCAGCAGGAAAAGTCCTACAGTATGAGACAGCCAGCATCTTTTTAATCTTATAATTAAGTAAACAATGAACATTGTGCCTTTTTTTTTTTTTTTTTTTTTTTTTTTCTGTAAAAGAGAATATTGTTAGTTAATGATGCAGAAATATAGACGTTTCAGAAAGAAGGCTTCATTGGTGTCTGGATAGTGCTTGAAGCTCATCCTCTGTTCCTATTTCAGTAGTTCTATGCAGAAATATTTGACAGAAGATTTAACCTCAACTTCTCTTTGAGTAATTTGGCTTACAAAAGAATACTTTGTGGAACTGAGATATGTGTGCTATTGCTTACCCTGTGGTATACGCTGCCATATGTTATGGTTTCATTCATGGTATTTATTCATATTTGGAGAGAGCTGTGTTCTCCCTGGCTCGTCAGTTAGCCCAGCCTCAAACTTTATTTCATCCATTTAATCTTTCTATTTCTTTTTTACAAATCAAAACATCTGCACTAAATGATCATTTTTACTATTCTGCTCTGGATTCTTTCCAGTCAGTCAATATCTTTGAGTATGTAGGCATCTGGAATAGTAAATCATTTTCTGAAACCAACCTCTGAAGAACCATATAAAATGTGATTTACACGTCTATTTTTTGTAGATGTTGATCTTCAGATACAGCCAAAACATCACATTGACTATTGAAATGATGAACTCATCTCTCTTCAGTATATTTTTCGGAATTGCATGCTGCTCTTACTCTTTGTACAAGGGAGTATGAAAGCATAAAATAACTTCTCTTTTCCAGAAACCCTTGCACAGCTCAGCTTGTGTCAACTCAGTGAATCTAATTAGAGTTTCAGAGGCTGTGAAAAACCACTGAGAAGTGTGGAGGGGGGAGTAGCTGTAGGTGTGCAGAAGAGCTGGGCTGCCTCTGGTAAAGGGAGAATTAGCATTCTGGGAAAACACCTCAGTACATTAGTCAGCACAGGTCAGGTGCTGCAGCGGACACTGTATATCTTTGCCTCTGTGGGAAGCCCTGCCTTCCCTCTTCTCCTATAGGTAGGACAAAAAGCGGTATTTTACTCCTCCTTACTCACAACTCTGTCCAAAGTCACAAATTTGTTCCTTCACAAAAGGCATTGCCTGCATGAGTGTCTGTTAAACAGACAACTGTTTCCAAACCTTATCATAATTAAGCACATCCAACCACTCCACAACTGTGCTTACTTAAAATGTAAAAGAAAACAAAACAAAGAACCATCCGCAGTTGGCCATCAAGAAGCCATCAAAAATCTTGCCCTTCAAGCCAAATACTTTCCTGAGCTCCCAAACACAGTACTGGGCAGACTAACATTATTTAGCTCCCAATTTCTCAACATCATGTGCAGGCCTGCTAGAAGAGAATTGGAAGTGGCTCTAAGGCTGCCCTTGCTGTATTGCTCGTTCTTTGAGGGTTTTTTACTGCCCTCAGTTGTTCAAGAGCATGCTTAATTTTGCAGGGGAGTAATTTAATCAGTTCCAGTCTAATCAGTCCTCTGCCAGAATGGGACTTTGCTATTTTCATTTCTTTCCTATAATACTGGGTCTTGCAGGGATGGAGCTAACTTTCTTCATAGCATCCCTGTGGTGCTGTGTTTTGTGTTTGTGGTTAGAATAGTGCTGGTAAGACATTAATTATGTGGGTATTGCTGAGCAGTGCTTGCAAACACAAGGCTTTTCCTTTTTTTCCCCATTCTGCTGCCTCTCCCCTGCCAGTGGGTATGAGTAGACTGGGGCTGTGCAAGAGGTTGGCAGTGGACATAGCAGGGCAAATGACCTGTATTGATATTCTATACCGTATGATGTCATGCTTAGCAGTAAAAGCTGGGGTAGAAGGTGGTGAGAGGTTTTTTCTTCCATATTGGCCATTACTTGGGGACCTCTGCTTGTGGGAGGTAGCGAGTGATTGCCTTTGCATCACTTGGTTTTTGTAGGACCTTTTTCCCCCTTCTTTCCTTCACCTACTCAACTCCAGATGTCTCAACTCAAATGTCTTTGTCTTCACTCAGGAATTTTCTTGCATTTCCTCCTCCTGTTCTCTCCCCTGTCCCACGAGGGTGCATGTGGGTGCTTGGCTGCTGGAGGGGCTCAACTCACAGCACCTTGCTGCTTTTGCCTGATCTGCCTGATCAGTGACATCTCTGACTATAAACACTAATTTATAAAGCCAGGTCCTGAGTTCAACCACCATGTTTGTGGATAGAGGGACAAGCAATTACTAGGACAGCCATTATCTTGAATGGCCAATCCTCGTTTCCATCACATGTGAAAATGGAGAAGTGAGAACAAAAGTCACCTTTTATCATTCAGGACTCGGGGCACAGGAAGCAGACCTAGTAGGATTGTACTACCATTGAAGCAAAGAATGAGAATTTTCTTGAAAAGGAATGAACAAATCTTGCCCCTTTTGCTATTCACCTCTTTTCCCAGTTTCTCAGCATCAGCTGAAACTGTCTGGACTGACTTCTGCTCCAAATCCTTCACTCTCTCTGGTATTTTGTAGAAGTAGCTCCTTCCTGGATTGGCAAAGAACTGAATGTCACTAATGTGCTGAATGAATGCTGCAACTCAGCAATCACATCACACCTCTCTTGCAGAGATGTCAAACTATGTCATAAACCATAGTAAGAATTATTAACCTTGCTTAATAGATAGAAAATCCAAGGCACAGAGCTAAGTAATTTCCCCAAGGTTATGTACGGGCCATTGGCAGATTGGGAAGAGACTACAGGCCTATCCTAAATTCTAGTTGAGCATTCCTTTGCTTGACAGTATTAACATCTATATAGTCATAGCCAGTATCCCTGAGTGCTGTCGGACACAGCAGAATGGATCGCTCAGGGTCTATGCCCAGTATGCTAGTCCTCCTGAGGAATTCATGACTATCTATTGTGTCCCTTTAGGTCTTCCTTTGAAGGAAAGAAAGCAACCATTCTGCATGACCCCATCCGTTCTTGCCAGCTTTCACAAATGAACAATTGCAGTCGGATACATTGGAGGTGATATCAAAGCATATTCATCTGTAACAGACCACTAGAAGATGTGCTGTAATCAGCACGGCTACCTAACCTCTGCCCTGCATGAGCAGATTAAATTGTTTTAAAATGTTTGAACACAGCACTCATTGTGATCAATGTCATTCTGTTGATCAGATCAGTGGGAGTGAAAAATAAAACCACATTTACTGAACAACAAATATTGGCAGCGCTTCTGAAACAGGCCAAGGGCTTATTGAAAAGAATATTGATTGAGCCAAGAAAACATCAAGCAGTTATAAAAGTTTAATCATATTCTCGTTCAAGCCTGCCTTCAGTGCCAGGAATTAAAATTCTCCCATCTCCTGAGGATGGAAGATACATTTCCATAATGTTCTATAACTTCTAACACTCTGCATCTGTACTGAATGGTGGATTTATTCATTGCAAATGATTTAGCTGAGATACGTAGCCCTTTCTACTGTAAGCATACAAATTACGCATAAACAAGCTGTGATTTTTTGAATGTTTCTCATTTGCAATTGTTTAACAAAGAGCTGGGCAAACCAGAGTTAGACCACAAGATATTTTTGAAGTGGTCAAAATAAATATTTGGTCTGCATGATTCAACAACATATGCCTGGTCGCTCAGACTAGATGAAATTGTAACAGCTCCTCAGCTAGAAAAGCTTAGTTCCATTAAAATGATATGTCAATGTCCTTGTTAAAAAAACTGCTCATAAACATTTGCAGTTGTCTGAAAGAACTTCTGTATTCAGAGACTGAAAGGCTATTTTCAGAGTGGCATATTTTGGCACAAGTGCCGTGACAGTGTCTGGTTAGAGAACCTGTATGTGGTTTAAGAGCAGAGAGGTCTATGCTTGCTGGGAGAAAACAGGAAATGGTTTTTCGGTGCTGCAGCCGCACTTTTCTAAGCTAGACACGCTGCTGTGGGGAACAAAAAGAAAACAGAGCTATGCTTGAACTATTATTTCCCCTCCTGTTTCAAACCTCTGCTTCTCTTATGTCTGAGGCAAGCTTTATGAAAGTCAAGTGTTGTGGGGTCTCTCCTGTGAAGGCAGATATGAATGTAGCAGGGGCAGCAGTACCTAAGCTGGGTCCCAGCCAGCAGGGATGGTAGCATTAGCAAGGGCAGCAGGGTTGTGCAGGGCATGGACTCTCCCTGTACACACCTGGAAGCCCGCAAACATGCTGCTGTATTATCAAGGGATTTTGTTTAGCAGGGACCTGGCTAAATCAGAATTACATGGAGTGTAAACCTATGTGTTGTACAATTCACTTATATCCTACTGAAAATAAGGTGTGGTGGGCATCTTTCCCCCATTAAAAAGCTCCTAAGAATCCATGGCTATGAATGAGGTCAGTGGGCAGCATAGATTTACAGATGTATACTGCTTGTCTCAAGCTTCTGATTTCTAACCACTGTGGATTGCAAAGCAAGGAGCTAAACCCATCTGGATATGTACACTTGCATTTTTCTTTTACTTCCGAGGCATAAAGGATATTTGCATTGGTGCATGGAGTTCTGATTTTCTGACCTTCCTCTTTCTTGCCCCTCCACCCTTCTTCTAAGGGCTCTCTTGAAGAAAGTGGGAAGAAATTTTTTATATGAGGAAATCTTGAAAATTAAAATAGGGTCTGTGTGAAGTTCGCTGAAGAATTGGGCCGCGTGAGAAAAATCAAAGGGGATGAATAAAGACTTAGTAGCAAAGTACTGGATAAAGAACAAAAAATTATTACGCATTGATGGAGGTAGGTTGGGTGGAGGTGGCTACAAATTGGAGCAAGGCCAAAAGGAACAGGAAAAAAATAGAAAACTTTCTCAAACCCTCAGCAAATGCACACAATGTGGATGTTTGGAAGCGCTGTTGTCAGGACAGTGAGGAGGAACTACATCACCCCACATGAAAACAAATAGAACAGGAAGATTTAGACCAATTACTTTCCCAGTTGATCTGGGAAGGAAATAGTCAGTGACAACTGCAGAACATAGAGGCTTTGCAGAGCTGTTGTGCCCTGAGGCATCTGTGGTTCCACCTGGTGTCTTGTCTGCTGCCTAACACTCAGGGATTGTAGTAGAGGATCCCCTAGTCCAGCTACACCTGCTGCACAACCCAGGACGCTGCTTCCTAATGTCATCTATGCTTAAAAATGCCCCGTTCGAAGACACATTCCCAGTCCACAGTATTATACCCCAATCCTTCACATATCTTCCCCTAGCTACCTGTGCTTATTGCATGACCCTGAGCTGTATGTGTGCTCATCAGGTTGCTTTGACAAGCTGAATGCCGCACTCCACTTAACCCAATATTTAGAGTGTCATATATCACCATGCCTGGTTAAATTGACAGTTTAGGTCTGCCTTTCGGCACAACATACCTGAATGATTTAGACAGAAAAAGGAAGTATTGCTTTACACTAATTTTCTGCCTTACTGTTATGGTGCAAGAGGTAAACATTTATTTGCTTAGACATTTCTCTGCGTTTAGAGAAAGTCTGGTAAGGCAGACACAGACCTATACCATAAGGTGGGTGTAAAATCATCTCGACAAGGAGATGAATGCTGGGCAAGAGCAAAGGAGCTGCTAGTCAAGGGGCTGTAGTTCTTGCTTGTGTTCTAAAATCCATACCAGACATAGATTAGCAGCATGTGGGCAAACAAAAGCTGATCAGGAATCACTTACAGATATAGATTAGGATTTACTTTTAGAGTGGAAATTAGAGCTGGATTTACATAGCTAACTGTATCTGTTTACCATACTACTGTGAAGTTTATAGCAAAACTGATTCTCAACAAAACCTCCCTTAAGAAAAAATTGTGCTTATTCGTGCTTCTCTGTCTCTGCACTCTTTGGCATCACAGAAACATGTGGAGATAGATCTGTAGCCAAATGCTAATCTCATAAATGCCACAAACACTAACTAATACCATCTGTGGCAATTTTTGCTGCAAATTACCACATGTGAAATGCTTCTCTCAGTCTGATAAGTAGAGCCTTGTCATGGGAATAGTGTCACAAGGCTTCCTTGTGCTGTGGCCCTCATTTCCAGATGTCTCTGTTTTAGCTATGTAGGAAAAGATGCTTTATTATATCTCTCTAGCAAACATTAGAGTTCATCTTCACAGTGTGCCTTGTATGTCGATGCAAAACAGAAAAGAAAGAAATCAAAATAAGCAGCAGGAGTAGTAAATCTGTGAGTAAACACTTCTCTGCAGCACAAACCTACTCCCCAGATGCCAGAAAGCCATTTTTATCTGTCCTCTCCTGCTTGCTCTCAGAGTCTGACTCTCTCTCCCTCGAGCTTCCAGTAGTACTTTGGACAAGCATAAGAAAGCAGAAAGGATTTAGACAAAAAAAAACCAAAAAAAAAACCAAAAAAACCCAAAACAAAACACCTCAGCCACAAGCAGACCAAACCAGTGAGAACAGGAAAAAAAGCCATGAACAAACAACCCATCACAATCCATCTGATTTGCTTGCTCATCACATAAAATGTTCTTTCCTGACAGCAGTAGACTGTCTTGCCACAAATGTACTTTGCCATCATCACTTTCAGGAAAAACTGGGGGGCGCGGGGGGACTAGAAGGATTTTCCTTTGAGGATTTTGGTTCCATCTGTCCAACACAGTTTATTTGTTGAACCATTTCTCCCTAACTTCTGTACCTGCAGGACAGTAATTTCTTTGTATCCACCCTCATTTTGGGCTGTTTTAGATCACTGGTTGGCACTTCCTGTTAGTTTTGGGAATAGCTTCTTGCGTATTGTACACATTTAGATTTTCTTCAGAGACCTGGCAGCATTTGGTACTTTTCTGGGCAGGAGGCAGAGAAGGTGACAGCAGAACACGTCCTGTATCTGAGTAGGAACAAATGTCCTTACTGCAACAATCAAACCCACCAGGAAGTACCAAGTTAACATTTATTATTGTGTTCTTCAGAGGAATTTACCAGCCCTGGGAGGCAGAACACATAATTTCTGGTGCTTCCCTGTTTTAATTTGCTTCAGGGAGCTTATCGGCTTCTTTAGATGGAAGTTCTGATGTGCTGACCTACCACTACAAGTGCTCCCTCTTTCCACTGTCTAAGGAAAGTTAGCTCCTAGCTTGGGTGCTTGGGAATCTTACCATCTTAGCTATTTAGAAAAAATTGATAATTAAAAAGTTTGGATTTTTTCTCTGTTTATTTTCCCTCTGAAGTTCTAGGGAAGACCCCATACTTTCTTGGAAAATTGAAGAAATGTTCTGCTTGGAGGTAGTTCTGGTCTTAAATTATAGTTTGCGTGTTGTGAGCTGTTTGACATTCACTATTTATGGAATGCTTTTGGAAGTCATTGTATTACTTAGAAGACGACTAAATTATTATTATCTTCACCAGAAGTTGATTGATAGCTGACCCTCCATTAGAGGTTGAGTTGGTGATCAGGATATCAAAGGGAAGACTAACCTAATTAAAAAATAAATGAGGGCAAGGGAATAAAGATCCTCTTTTGATATAAGTGCCTTTAGTATAATAAAGGAACTATGAAAGAAAAATAAAAACCTGTTTAATTGCAAACGTTCAACTTTTCTCTCTGTTAACAGCTCTTTAAAAGTGAGCTGTGTTTTAAATCTGTGGGGATTTAAAATCCTCCAGGATAGAAGCAGTTTGTCAAATATTTGTAATTTAAATAAAAAGAGGAGGAAAAGTGCAAACTCTTCCCATACTGTCCAGAACCATTAAAGCTATGTGCCAGAGGTATGCTGCCAGTGTAAGAAAAAACCCACATCATTTTTATTGCTTTGAGGACAGGGATGGAAGGAACATGTGAACGGATGCTAGGAATGAAAAGCTGTGCCTGGAGCCTGATGGGAGTTTAGTTCCTTTTTATACACTCAAAACTGTGTTAGCTCTTGCCATGAATATTTCATTAGCTTTTAAAAGGAAAATGGTCATGGATCTGATACAGTACTCTTTTCTTTTTTTTTTTTTTTTCCCAAAGTTTTTTAAAAATATTTATTAAATT
>VZRU01000258.1:20311-56693 GCA_013398155.1 Pedionomus torquatus
GAGGGCCACAAAGGTGATTAGAGGGATGGAGCACCTCTCCTGTGAGGACAGGCTGAGGGAGCTGGAGCTGTTCAGCCTGGAGAAGAGAAGCTCCAGGGAGACCTTCTAGCAGCCTTCCAGTACCTGAAGGGAGCCTACAGGAGAGCAGGAGAGGGACTCTTTGTCAAGAAATGTAGTAATAGGACAAGGGGTAATGATTTTAAATTGGAAGAGGGGAGATTTAGTTTGGCTATTAGGAAGAAATTCTTTCCTGTGAGGGTGGTGAGGCACTAGAACAGGTTGCCCAGAGAAGTTTTGGATGCCCCATCCCTGGAGGTGGTTAAGGCCAGGCTGGATGGGGCTTTGAGCAACCTGGTCTAGTGGGAGGTGTCCCTGCCCATGGCAGGGGGGTTAGAACTAGGTGGTCTTTAAGTTCCCTTCCAACTCTAGCCATTCTATGATTCTAAAATCATAGCTTTCTTTTTTTTTGCCTCAGCATTCTAATAAGGGCAGGTCAAAAAACACAGTGTAAAGCTACATAATTTTCTTATTTTTGGAATATTCTTCTGTAATTAGCAGAAGTTTAAAATATGGTGTTTAAAAAATCCCTCTCTGATATCTTCAGCAATATCTATAATCATACAAGGCTTATAGAAATATTTCCACATGGAAAGTTGTTATCCAGTATCAAGTAAATGGACATATGCCCTTGCGCACAGGGTACCTGAGCTTTGAATATTAGTTAAATATTTAGGTGATATGGTCTGTATGATACAGCTAGTCTTACATAAGGTCAGAAATTAAATGCAGCTATGAGATCTTTTCCACACCACAGCAATCTGTCCTCCCACTTTGTCAGGGATGCATAACTATGGCATAAGGTTTAATTATGTTTGTTAACCTTTAAGCAATTTCATATCTACAAGAAAAGGCAGTTTGCTCGTGGCTTTGAATTCCCAGATTCTCAGAAGTAAAAGTGCCTATATATATTCCTATAGTATTTCATGACCAGAAAAGAAAAGGAGATAATTTTAGGACAATTAAGGATTGTTTGAAAAAGGGGACTGTCACACTAATTACCTTTAGCTGTTTGGATGCAGTAAGAAGAACATAAAGCCATAAGGAGTTCTTAACAGTTAAAGACGTTTTATGAGAAGGGAAACCACCAATTACCCTGTTGATTGCCAAAGCTCACCCAGCTGAGTGAATTTGAAACGTGTGATTCTTTCCAAGGTGAATAAGGTGACAAAATCATTAACCGTTCTCAGAACACATCTATCTTAATTAAAACCTACCTCCCTGTGATGATGATATAGGCAACCGAGCTTCTCCAGACACTCGCAGCTGGCATCTGCATCAATCTTGTTGACAAAGACCCTTCCTGAGAGCATGTGCTGTAATGTTTCTTCTCTCCCATGCGGGGTTTTGAAGTAAAAGCATTCCTGTGGGTTCTGGCAGCCATCAAATTCAGCAGCCCAGCACTGCCCCTTCGCCACTCATGTATTTGCTAAGGGGTATAATATAACATGAGCTAACATTAGGCTTTCTTTTTGCTTTTCTGCTGTCTGCTAAAATAGCAACAAGCATTTCTATAGTCAGGTCAACTTACAGTATACCTTCATGACTACAAAGTACCTCCACTACAATAAGTCGCAGCTTCACTTTGTTTTAGAACAAGACTTTAAGGAGTCACACTTGAGTTTTTCCATGTGCCACCTGATTTCACTGGCACACTTGAGCATAGAATCATCATAGAGTGGTTTGGGTTGGAAGGAACCTCAAAGATCATTGAGTTCCAACCCCCCTGCCATGGGCAGGGACACCTTCCACTAGACCAGGTTTCTCAAAGCCACATCCAGCCTGGCCTTAAACACTTCGAGGGATGGGAGATCCACAGCTTCTCTAGACAACCTGTTCCAGTGTCTCACTACTCTCACAGGAAAGAATTTCTTCCTAATATCTAATCTGAATCTACCCTCTTTCAATTTAAAACCATTACCCCTCGTCCTAGTGCTACATCCCCTGATAAGAGTCCCTCCTCACCTCTCCTGTAAGCCCCCTTCAGGTAATGGAAAAACACTGTAAGGTCTCCCTGGAGCCTCCTCTTCTCCAGACTGAACAACCCCAACTCTCTCAGCCTGGAGAAGTGCTCTGGCCTTCTGATCATTGTTGTGACCCTCCACTGGAACTGTTTCAAAAGGTCCATGTCCTTATTATGTTGAGGGCCCCAAAGCTGGACACACTACTCATGAAAGTGGAGTAGAGGGGCAGAATCACTTTCCTTATCCTGCTGGCCAGGCTTCTTTTGATGCAGCCAAGGATGCTGGTGGGTTTCTGGGCTGTGAGCACATGTTGATGGGTCATCTTGAGCTTCTCCTCCAAGTCCTTCTCAGGAGGGTTGTACGAGCAGCTGACAAATTTAGAAGAATGAAACCAGTGGAAAAATGTGGCCATAATGCAAGTATCTCAAGCAGCTGTGTATCAAATGGTGCTTAAGTAAAGAAAGTTTATGTTAATCAACTTATAAAAAACTAGATAGAATCTTATGACTAGTCCCAAACACATGTGGAGTTACTGTAGTTAAGTATTTCTGGAAATGATGTGCCAGAGTCTTTAAACAGCAAAGATACTTGCTTCTTAATTACACACATTTCTGCTAGATGATTATAGATTAAAGTGTGGAAAATGAGCATCTCAACTACTCCTTTAAAATTTAGTTTAATAAAAAATGGCTAAGAATGTCCTTTTATACATATTGTTTTATAATACAATAATGATACTCTTCCTGAATTGGTAATTCATTTCATACTTACAGTTACACAAAAAAAAAATTAGACAAATTTAAATGGAAATACTCTCTTTAAAATCCCTTTATATATATAAAAAAAGAGTCTGTGTACATAGGTAGTATAATTTTTCGAAGCCTGCAATTTCATTAGTTTGAAAGCAAAAATCCAAACTACAGCTGTTCCCATACACCCAAGCTGCTTGAATTGGATAATTTAATTTTAAACATTTTAAAACCAATTCTGAAGGATGCCACCCTCATAGAATCTAAATGCAAAACTGCTAGATTAAGAGAAGTGACTTTTTGAGGTCTGGGTGTGAGTAAACTGATACTGACAATGACATATTAATGTGTCAATGATAAACAAATACAAGAACTTAAAATTCAAACCACCAGCAATCTCATACATCATCATTCTCCTTTTTTTTTTTCTTTTTGGAAAGGATGTAAAAGATTCAAATGCCAGAACTGTAATGTCAGAACGGTTTATAATGTCAAGTGTTGCATGTTGCATACTCTTTGGGTATTTCATTGATCAAAGCAGAACCTGGGATAATAATTGCAGGTGATGGAGCACACTTGATGTGCAAATGGACACGGTTTTGGAGTGGATTTGGAAGAAAAACATTTTCATATTGAAGTCATAGTAATTGTTTCATTCAGCCTGCACTGATCTGTGCACGAATTATTTTGCATAAAGCCGATGCTTCTAACAATAACTAAATTAATATGATGCCTGGAGGGCACTGTCAGCCAAGGAGAACTTATGATATAATGTACTAATTTGATAAAACTTGTTGTATACTTGAGAGAGTATCAATCCAAACAGAACCAGAGAGAACTGTAATTTTCCCTTTGCAGGCAGTTCAGGCAGTTCCGTTTCAGCTCATAAAATTAATCTTGTTATTTATAAAGTAGCGTTGAATTGATTTCCTAAGAAAATGAGGCATATGTGATCATGCTATCTGTGAATGCTTTCCCTGCACTCCTAACAGCTACCACCTTCAGAGACAATTGCAGCCCAGTTTGAAAGATGGAATAAGTCTCAAAGAGGCTAAATTGCTAAAAGCTTTTGCCCAGGTATCTAGGCAGGAGAAAGATACCAAAATTAGTAGTCCCTGTCAGGGAAAGGCAGGAAAAAAAATCAGCTGTTAAACAGTCTGTCTGGCAGAAGCCAGCAGATCCAACAGCTGGAACTAGTCATGATACCTCTTACCTTTTGTCTCATGCAGCTGTGGCAAAGAGCCCAGTGAAAATGAATTGTTTTGAAAAAGATACAATTCAAAGGACACAAATCTCTGGAAAAACAGAGTGTTTACAAAATTATTCAGTTTTAGCTATTCTTTGAACTTCTAATTTTACTCTACAAAGATAACAGAATTTCATTCCAGTGCTTCTATAAAAGGTTAATTTGAAAGAACGTTGGCTGAACCCTGCCAAAAACCATCAAAACATCACATTATTTTAATATACAGGTGTAATAAAATCAGGAGTGGCAGACAGTTTGTTAAGAAGGATGCACATCTTGGGAATATTGAGGTGAGGTGTTTTCCAGAGAACTTACTCCAATTTTGAGTACGGATGAGAGCAAATGTTAAGTTCATGCAAAACAAGCTTCGTTCTTAATTGATCTGTGTAGAACTAGTCCCCTCTAGAAGTTTCTGTCCACAGTTCAAATAGCAGGTTAAAGAGCCCATACTTAAAAAGAAGAAATTTATTAACTCTGTTTCTTGTAACAAGGCTGGATTTTGCCATATTTTCAGTTTCTTACTGATTACCCTGAACAGTCATAGACTCCAAGTAAGTTATTCGTATTGCATGAAATAGTTGTCTGTTATATGTGAGCAGAGGTTTGTATTCTGTGGCTGCCACAGCCATTAGCAAAGAAAAGAATAAAGAAAAGGAAAGAAAAGAAAAGGAGAGATATGGAGTCAAGTGAAAATTGTTACTCCTGGAGCAGGCTGCTCAGTATTGCCTGGACAGGCTTTGACGACATCAGGTTCCCTGAATATATAAAATATTATCTTCCTTGAAGTGATGCCACAAATGCCACATCCATCACTGGTTCCTTCAGATGCTGTGTCTCCTGCCATTCTGTATGACTTTGAGTACGTTGGAAAGGTCAAAACTTTTTGTAATCAATTCCATTAGGTCCTCGTCTCTTTCCACACCGGTGATAAATTCTTCTAAAGTCAGTTCCCCTGAAAGGAAATCAGATACTCTGTAGGAACACAGGAATCCAACAACTACTCAGACCAACACAAGGCCATTCATGCCAGATTGAATTCTGCTCTGACAGGCAAATGCAAACAGAATATTTTCTATTGTTTTCCCACTTTGCATCAGATCCTAGAAGTCTGACTTGTTTTTTTCTGTTAAAAGAGGTCAAACACACCTTTCACAGAAGTCAAGACAACAATGAATGCTCAGTATCTATGGTGACAGAAATGTATGAAAAAGGGTGCTATCAAGGCTATTTATCAAGGCTGAATTTAGCTGCACGGACCAATTCTGACTGAGCTAACTGGAATTTATCTTATATCTGGTTTTAACAGAGATTAGGACGTGATTTGCTGAGGATTACCAGGGATATTCCTTGTGTTGACTACTGGGATTATTTAGAGCCATGATAAGATGTAGTAAAAAAAATGGGTTAAGTGGTTTGATTAGACAAAATCTTCCAAGCAAATGAAACGTTCATTTAGAGTGTGATTTTTTTGGCTCATGTCAAAGTCATGAGGAGCAGGAACATCATTTAGCATTATTCCTCTTTTTCTGCTGTCTTCCCTATCGGAAAAGGCAAAAGCCAGTCCTAGGCATGTGTCTGCTCACATTGTACACAGGAGTGTACACAATTCTCTGGTTGGAAGTTAATCCGGTGTTTTTCTCTGGAAGGGGAAACATAGCCTGCTTTAATAGGAGGGGTTTGATTCTTGCCTCTGAGAGTGGTTTAAAGTTTCTTTTTAATATCACAACAATGAAAGATTTCTCACTGAAATCAGAAATGAAAAGAGGCCAGGCAAAGAAGATAGCTGGATGACTTAGAGCCCCAGGGTGCAGGGGAGCAGTAATTCAGGTCTCATGCACTTGTGGTGAATGTTTAGCTAGATGACTTTTGGGTATTTTTGGATTTAAGTGCTCCCCAGAGATTTTCTGTGCTCTGTTTTTTGTTCATGCCGACTTGTAAACTTGTGTTCATGCCAACTTAATGTGAAAAAAGAAAATAATGAGTATTTGAAAAATATGAAATCTGCTTTCTACCCATGGGCAATAAAGGCTGCTTCCTCTTTAGTCATATGGGTCTTCACTGCACCGGTGAGCCAGCTCGTATACAAACTATTAAAGTGGAAAGATGTTACTTGACATAAGTTTTATGCTTCAGTGAGAGGAGTAAGACCCTCTCCAGGGTCTGGCACATAGCACCCAGAGGATGTTTACACCTCCTGTTTCAACCCCGGTGTCCTTATATAGTCATCCTGGGAGCAGAGACTGAACAAGCCGTCTCTCTAAGCCTGTCTGCTTCCTCCTGCTTTGCCAGTCATCCACTCACTTCCTCTGATCTCTTTTCCTATCCCAGGCACTCCTCTTACTTCCTGTCCTCTATATTGCACCTTTGACTGATGTCTTTGCCTGGACAGGGTTCCTGGGCTTCTAAGATGGACACGTTGCATCATTTTCCTGCTTATGCAGGTCAACTGATCTTGAATTCCCTCCTCTTGATCCCAGGCTATATATTTCAAAGTATCAGTACCAGTGTACAAGCATACAAAACCCACTGCAGTTACCAGTGAGATATGACTACCTAGCATGCCCAGACTAACTGCGACTGTGACGAGTCTCAAATTTCCTTGAGCTAATGAAAATAAATTGCAAAGCCATCAGGAGAGTTGTTTTAAGTAAAGCTCCCTACAACCATGGGATTGTTTCTTGCATTTTAATGTGAGGAAAGACATTGCAACTTACTTGTCTATTTACCCTTTTCTTTAACAAGAAGCTACAAGGAGCTAACATAGTTTAAACTAAACTTGGTTAAATTTCTCCCATTCCTCAGGCAGAGCTAGGCCTGCTTCTTTGCAGCTGTTTAAAAAATAACTAACTATGAAAGCAGTTTGAAATGGGAGTATGAGGAAGATAATTCTGAATAATTCATGTTCTGTCATTTCATTGCTAAAATCCAAAACCAAATGTTATTTTTTCAGTTGATGGTCTAGTTAAGATACAGTTATTATTTTCAGTAAGTGTATGGCCAAGCAAGTTCCAAAGTATGAATAATCATAGAATTTGGGTTAGATTCTAGAATTTAACTATATGTTATTTGTAGGCCTTTGGTAATCTGAAGGGAGCCTACAGAAGAGCAGGAGAGGGACTCTTTGTCAAGAAGTGTAGTGATAGGACAAGGGGTAATGGTTTTAAACTGGAAGAGGGGAGATTTAGATTAGATATTAGGAAAAAACTCTTTCCTGTGAGGGTGGTGAGACACTGGAACAGGTTGCCCAGAGAAGCTGTGGATGCCCCATCCCTGAAGGGGTTCAAGGCCAGGCTGGATGGGGCTTTGAGCAACCTGGTCTAGTGGGAGGTGTCCCTGCCCATGGCAGGGGGTTGGAACTCGATGATCTTCGAGGTCCCTTCCAACTCTAACCATTCTATGATTCTATGAATCTGCCTTCATCCCCAAAATGGGCCAAGCAGTTGGGGGAAAAAAATCTTCCACAAGTTATTTCCACGCATCACAAGATCACTGTTCATAGTTTCATTATATATCACAAACAGCTTTTTAAAAAGTAACCTTCATACACCAAATAAGACCAGAAAAATGACCAAGAAATGAACAAGATACCAGGCTGGGAGTCTGATATTGCTCTGCATTTCTTTCCTAATATTCCTAATTTGTCCATAATTGCAGTAATTGTTGTGAAACATAATTGCCAGTGGAATGAGAATCTTCATGATTAGAAATATGAAGGGAAGACATTCATGTGAGAAGTTTTCTATTACAAACAATTCTGAAGGAGTGAATTAAAGTTTTACTTTCCAAAGGCAAGTCCAATTGGCTTTATCTATCTTGAGAAAAAAACGGGAACATCTGTCTTAGCATGTGTTAACAATCAGACTTCAAGGGACATCCAGTATGCTGTCCGGTCTTTAGAACATGCCAGAGTGTGTGCAACCCTGCCTCTTAATTGTTTTTCTTATCCATTTTAGATAGATTGAGGAACATAAATATACAAAAAAGATACTTTGATCACCTTTTCAGTTTGCTCTGCAACCAGAACACTGGCATTTTGGATCAACAGTGCAAGACCTCCATGTTTCAGCCCCTACTACATGTAGTTTCTGTCAGTTTAGTTGATACAGTTGATTTACACTTGGCTGTAAAACTGATGCAGTGTGGGTAAAGAAAAACAAGTTCAGGCTTTCAGTTCATCTAAAAGTTAGTTCTTCATTAATGTCTTCAGCTCCCCTCTTGATCCCGTACTTGCTTATGCGGGGAAATCCCTGCCAGTGCCAAGGAAGCTAAGATTCTTACCGTCATTGTTCACATCTATCTTCTGAAATATCATGTTTGTGAACTCTTCAGCAGACATATTGGTTTGGCCATTAATAGCTTGGATAGCCTGAGGGAAGAAATGCAGAAAGTTCTTTCAGACTTTTTTCCATCAAGTTGTAAAAACAATACACTAGCAAATGCAGTAGTTGCAATGCAGCTCTTTAGTTCCCCAACCCTTTCAAAAGTCACTAAATAAATAGCTATTTCAGGTAAATCTTCAGTAATGAGGATTGGAAATTTAATTAACATCACACAACCTGAAGATTACAGACTAATTTACATATCTCCGAAGGTCTTCTGAAACCATGTGGCACCTCTGCTATGCAATACACTTTAGATTCCATACCAGCATTTTTATCTGGCCCTAGAGAGTTCTGTGTCTTTGGAGAGTGCCCTGTGGCCTGTGTGATTTAAATATAGTATTATTTTTCACAGCTGAAAGCACATGAGGAGAAAGCGTAAGTCATTTTTCTATTAAGACATGTTTAACTTAGTAATCATAAAGTCAAACCAGCAGTCCTGGAAGTTGGCAGAATTTACTTATCCTTCAAAGAAATTAAGAGAAACAGACATCTCCCCTCTACTACTGGTGTGGCAAAGGGACCTAATATTTGGAGTGAAAGTATACATTAATATTATTGCTAAACTTTATCCTATTCACTGAAATGGTAATTTTTCAGGTTAATAAAATAGGAGCCTATATATTAATTGCCAGTGGTCCAGAAGCAACAAGCATATGTCTGACCCTCATGCAGTCTTCAGAAAAATGTTGTACCTCTGCCACACTTATATTTGTGGTAGTGCTAAGTGGTTCCCGCAGTACTTAAATCACTGACTACCAAAGAATCACCTTAAATAATATAATAAAAGAATGGGGCTGTTAAAAGGCACTGCGAGGGTGCATGGTTGTCAGGAAGGAAGTTTGGTTGGTAGTGGTCTGCTGTTCCAAAGTTTACATAGCTGTAGGGACAGATGGTTTAAATTAATGTCTCAAATATGACATATTTTTAGTACAAGCCTTGTTTACTGATGCTTAGTGCAAGCAGGGCCCTTAATGTCTCTGAGCCTGTATTTTCATTTTTGTTTAAAGCCCACTGATTTTTATCTAGCTTAGTTCTTGAACTTGAAAAGAGAGGAAAATGCACAGATTTGAACTGGTTTTAAAATCAGGTAAGTTGAAAAAGAAATTTTTACATTAGAAGGATTTTAATTCCCTTTTCAGATAAAGCCCAAGACAAAACACTGTTGCCTCATTGCTTCTGACTAAAAAATGATGGAGAATATCTGCAAAAGAAAGACGTCATTGGTCTTAAGTAAGGAGAAATCTAGGAGATGCAGCTTCTCCTTCTACCTTTAGAAAGCTGCTCTTTAGAAGGTGATGCATAAACTTTATTTATTTGACCTTGTGCCTCCATCTGGCTCCAGTTCCTTTTAATTTGGGCAGCAGATCTTGAGAGTCTCTAACAGCATCTAACAGGCACCAACAGTAATACAGAATCTGGGCTAAGTAGATTTCTTGTTTATTATGACATTAAATCTCTATTTAGATTTTATGCTTCCTGAGCAAAACCTTGATCTGCAATGAGTCCTGTACATTTAGGGCCAACATGAAGTCATTTGTATTTGCAGGGAACCCTATAATATGTTTTATATGAAAGCAGCTACTGAAGTCCAAAATATTACTTCGCTAGAGCAAGTTGAAAAATACAGAAAAAAAAAATTAAAGAAGGAATTACACTGCTTTGGTTTTATGGGTTTGAAATTGACCTGTTTTCTGCAAAATTCTCTAGAGTATTTGTATCCAAATTTCAGTTCATGAACTAATGATAAAATTGTTTTCTTCAATTTAATTTTAAAATAGAGGTAAAGGCATTGTACAAAAAAGTATCTAAAAGCCTTTCAAAAAATTAAAATATTAGAATATTTTGATAAAATAGATATAATTTCTTGCAGCAAGTTCATTTTGAGAAGCCAGTTCTTCACATAGACTGGCACAGACACTTGCAGCCAGCTGTTTTATTCATTGCGCTTCAGTTCTACCCCACCTTACAGTACAGCTTATCACAATGACGTCTCTACTGTTTCTACAGTTTTTCACTTCAGTAAAGCATTGTATCTGTAGCACTATGGTTTAAAGTAAGATACTACTTAGATATGTTTACTTCAATAAGCAAGAAATTCTGGCAGAAATGTTGCTGGCCAGAACAATTCTGGTTTTACAACTGTGAAACATCAGGTAAAGTACAGACAATCCATTTACAACCCGTGATGGAAGTACTGCTTCATGGGCAACGCACTGTGTCAAATGCTTTTGCTATTGGTAATAAATTCCTTACCGCGAATATGCTTAATAGTTCCTTTTTGTCAATACATCCGTTTCCATCAGCGTCGTATAGCTTAAAATACCATTTCAATTTTTGGTCAATTTTCCCTCGTATAACCAAATTTATTGCAGCTATGAACTCCAAGAAGTCTATAAATCCATCCTAGGAGAGAGAGAAAAAAAACGATAAACTACTTAAAAACATTGATCTTCTGTTCATTCTGGCAATTTCACAGAAAGAGGTCATTGAATTTGCTATACTACACACTGATTTATAAAGCACCTTAACACAGAAATCCCCTGTGGTGTTTAAAAGAGATGTGCTCAAGTGGAAGAACTATAGGAAGGGGCATTAGCACAGACAGTTTTTTTTCTCTCTTGAAAGCTGGGAGCAGTAGAAGTAGGGGATAAGTGTGTTCTGAGCAATTGTTATTGATGTTTTTTGAGGAGAAGAGAAACAGTTTTGTGGTAGACTTCCATGTCAAAAAGAGAAGTCTGGGATATCTGTTTTGGTACTAAGGAGATGTCTACAGTAGAGTTGCTTACATTCAAATGGGTACTGAACTATGGATGCTTTTCAGTGCAACAGGTCTTCACCACACGTTACTCCTCTGAGAGATCATGTACTAAGTGTTGTACCTGGTAACCAATAACCTGCCATGGACACCAGATACCATGTTTTTTCCATATAAACATGAGGTCTCTTTGACTAATACATTTTGCATGGGATATAAAACCTTCCAGTCAACTGGTTTCTAATGAGGATTAATAGGGAATGAGCATTTCAGATTGTTTTAATTCAATGTTTTCTGCTTCCTTTTCTGCAGAAAAAGTTGGGGAAACCTGTCAAGGACAAGCCTTCCTGGTCAGGTGGTCTAAGTCACTATGACAGTTCCTGTTTCTGTAAGTGTGGTGAGGATTGCTGAATTTGGAGAGTACTTGCTCCAACTGTTTCTCATGTGCATATGAAAAGAATTAACAGTTGCAAAATTTAATCCTGTGATGTTTATGTTGGTCAAAATCCAGCTGTTTGGAAAACCTTGGAAAGGCTGTCATCGATTTCAGATGGCCTGTGACTGAGAAGAGGGGGTTGGATGAGTATCTAGTAAGTTTAGTATTTTACTTATTTTTATTGTCATACCATCAACACAAATCTTGTTACTTGTTTTACAACCAGCAGGCATCAACCTGACCTCAAGACTCAACTACACTAAAGGAAAAGAAGTCCTCTAAAGTGCAGTAGGGTTCATTGCTGTACTTGCAGTGCTTGTTTTGACTTCTGTGCAAGGTTTTTCAGCCTTGAGTGGCATGTAAGAGGCAAATCCAGTGTTTCAAACATGCTGGAATCAATGTACACACAGAAACGGTGCATGCATAACTTGTGCAGACTGACCATTACCTCACAGACTCTTTTTTTCTGCAGGTTCTGCTGTGGTTGCTGGATTTACTGTAATTGCAATCACAGCAAACTCAGTGAACGCCATTCATCCACTGTTTGGCATTAAAGGAAATTGGGCAGTAACTGCATGTATTTTTCAAACAGGATTAGGCCAGTATCAAAAACAGATGCTTTACCAAAAAACGGCACCTCATGTACCACAAACTTTGTGCTTCTTTTTGGCACACAAGCTTGAATTTCAATTTTCCAAGTGTTATTCCAAGAAGCATCTCATCAAGTATTTTAGTGGAGGGCAAAGTTTGTTTTGCTGATTATACTTCTGTCATTTGATTTGATAGATCTATTGAGAATCTCTCTAATTGAGAAATTAGCTGCATTTCACATTGCTGTCTTTTTATTGCATTTCATACCAATTATTGGAACTACAGATTAGTTTTAGGATTGCTAGATGCCCATGATTAATTTTCTTTCTCCCTTACATTTGACTCAGGATTTTGGAAAGTATTACTTTGTTCACTTTCTTCCTGTGTCTTGGTGGCACTATCGTTGCTCTGACAAAACATCAGAAGCTTGGAAAAAGTAATAATCATCTTAATGGGTTCATCTATCTAATTCTGATCTTGTGCATCATTTAGCCTGCCCCAGGCAGGTAGAGACTGAAGGCCAAAAGGTCAAGAACCACCCCACTTGAGAGAAATTATAATTGTCAGGAAAGCTGCAGCCACATTCTCTAGACATGCAAAGACCACCAGCGACGAACCTTCAGCAGCCAGTTTACCAGAAATACTGCGAAGGCAGACAGTTATCTATAGGATGTGGAACCAGAAGCACTGCACAAAAGTATTTATGTACTATTTTTCCTTTCTATGCTAAAAGACATATATTGTAGGTAAAAAAGAAAATGATGCAGAAGGCTATGATAATCTTGTTACATGTATACTGAACTTTCTCAAATAGAGAGAAATAATGTGCTTTTTACAGTACCATCCAGGAGCCTCAGAACAGTACATTAAATAATGAAAAAAATCATAACAGTAATCTATGAAGATCATCCTGTGGTTTTGTGAGCACAACAAATAATACAATAAATCTGTTATGATGTTATTAAAAGAATACTGCCATGCTGATTTACCCCTCTACTGCACTGCAACGATTCACAATACAAGTATCTAGATAGGTCCTTACATATCTGCAGGCTCTATAAAACTTCACTCTGTGCTGTGCACATGGTAAAATAACTCTTGCCCATTAGGAAATCAGTAATTTACAAGCAAAGGGTTACTATAAAAATGATAAAATGAAAAAAAACCCACCCAACAACATAATAAGCAGAGCTGATTGCCAATGGTGAAAGATATAAATAATTTACTTTGTGTGCTTCACTCTCTTGTTTCAAAGGGCAAATTTCTAGTATTTCTATTAAATTGAGTTAATGCTGGTGAAATCTGCTTATTTGACAGCTTAGCGTATGGGACAAATTTGGGTGATGGCTGCGTTTTTGTGTGTGTGTTAATGCTTATTTTCTTGATCTACCTTCTTGGGCTACCACGGGTGTCTGGAGGTGTGGTGAGGTTCAGCTGCCTTCCCTGCCCACATGTGCAGGGCAAGCTGGGGTGAGGGCACAGAGTACCTACCCACTTGGGATATGGTGTGAAACAGTGGGGCAGAAGTCTCTCATCCAAATCTGAGGAGTGAGCTGGAGAGACACCAAAAAAAACAAGGGTTCAACATTTCTTCTATGTGCCCCATAGTCTTTTGAACTTTCTGCTTAGCATAGTAGATTTAATAAAAAGATACACTTTTTTCCTAGTCTAACAGCTTGACCAGATGAGCTAGAAGCATAAAAACTCGTTATGGTTGTGCATATGTTTGAGCCCTTTGAACCTATGTTTTTGTAACGTGTTTTGCTTTCACTGATCAGTGATTTTTTTTTTAAGCTGCTTGGAACAGTTAGATTCATAAAACAAAGACAAAAGAAGATTCTGAAACTGAAAGGAAAATTTGCTGATGATATTTATATCACCGACCCTCGTGGCTATAAGGGCACCACCAGCCCTGACTGACCCTACCCCAGGCCCAGGTCCCATTTCAGTTGTTCATTAACTACTGGATCTCCTGAGGAGAAAGCAATTTAATTTTACGTTCTTATGAAATGATTTGGCTTCAGAATGTCAGCCTGCGTGCAGTTGCTGGAGGCCGCTTGCTTTTGTTCAGTGAGGAGGGGGATGTGTGTCCTGCGAGGGCAAAGCCGGGCAGGGAGGGATGGCAGCGTTACACAAGGGCCGTCCATTAATACCCCCTCCAGCCCTGGAGCCATAGGAGGGCATTTACCCTTTGGTTCCCTGAATAGCATTGCTAATCTTCACAGCTCCTTAAAAAACTCTCACAGCTTCAAACTACGGATTAAAAATAATTGACTTGTCAGCTGTGAGTACACAGCTGATCTTAAATGGAACGGTAACTTGAGGTTCAGCCAGAATGAATTGAACTTGGCGTTTTGTCTCCCTGCCTTTACCCAAAGGGAATTTCCTACCCGTGTGGATGCAGTGGCACTGGGATAGCGAGCCAGCCATCTCCCACGGCACACCATAGGTATGCGTGTGGGAAGCGCAGACTTCTGTCCCATGAAATCCTACCGCGAGCGAAACCATTGTCTTAACTTTGTAGTACTGAAGACTGTTGTGAAGACTCTGTACAGAGTAAGACATGTCTTGTTTTCAAGTTTGCTCCTGGAAAAATTGCTAAACTCAACCTGACACCAGGAAAATAGCTCAACAGGCTTTAGCAGGATTAACAAGTGTGCAAATATAGACAGTCTAGGTATTTCAAACCTAGGGCTTAGGGCATTAAGCAACCTTCCCTCCCCACCAGCTGTCTTTCAGAATACTGCTTAAACCTCATAAAGCAGAGGGAGGGGGCACAGGTCAAATGGCAGATTACAACAGCTCAGAATAACTGTGAAATTTATAGCTAATCCTATGTGCTTCCCTCTTTCTCTGCAGACCCAACTTCAAATATAGCACTGCTTTCTCTGCCCTCAGAAAACTGAATTAATTTTGCTCCATTTCATCTTCCCCCATTTCCTTGCTTTCTTTTTACTTCTGAAGGAAGACTTTCAGCTGTTCCTAAAAGGCTCCAAAGGTATTATTGCAGGAATGGAGTTATTTGTGAACTCTATTGCTTTGACACATCCCTAAGGTTTGATATGGCTGATATTGGAGTTTGGGTCTTGGCAAAAACTCCATGTTCTCTACAGACTGTGGCCAGAATCACCAGTTTCCTAAGTAAACAAAGCTGGTGTTTTTCATGGGGTAGGTGGAAACCCTCAGCAAGCAAAGGCTATTAGATAAGGATGAAGAACGAAGCAGGGAATTAGGAGCTGCAGGTCATTAAGTGGTTTTGTGATAGCTGCCTACCCACAGTTACATAAATAGGCAAGGCTGTATTCACCAGATTGCTGCACAAGTTTCTGCTTTTCCCTGGGGAAAGATCTGGGAACTAAGACAATACTGGGATCTTTATATTAGAGGAGCTGGAAATGCAAAGCCAGCTTTCAGGCTTGTAGGCTGCCCTGGTAAAATGGTGAAATCCAAAATATTAAGATGATGTCAGGAGATTTCTTACTGACAATTCAAGCAAACTTTTCTTCCTTGATAAACCCAAGAAGGCAGCAGAACAAATCTCCAGGAAAAGCACTTTGAAGACATACATGTCTTGTAGTGGCAAATATGCTCTTTGGCAGATTATTTCCTGTGCTCCTAAATACTGTTTTTAGGAATTAATGTCTCAAGGAATGTATGCAAGAGTTAAACACATATGCTATTATTTCCTAAACTACTCAGTATTATCAGATACAGGACCTCGGGGAAGGAAAATGTTGATACTTTACTTTCTTTACCCAGTGGGCATTTTTTATTTCTGTAAAAAATGGGAGATTATAGATCATGTTTTGTCACAAGAAACCAATTGCCATTCTGTTGTCACTACATGAGTTTGCAGCCAAGTTAGTTAAAACATACCATCTGATTTCTGCTACATTTTTACACAAGCATTGTTTTCAGAGTGTGGTTCACCAACATCACCGTCATCAACAAATTGCATGGTTTTGTACGTTTCAAAGCAGCACTTAAACAATAAAGGGGAAAAGAAGAAAATGTAAACCTAGAGTAGCCTCTGACTGCTCTATTCACAATTAACAAGGAAATAAATAGAATAAAAGACTTTTACTTAAAATTTCTTTAAATAAAAAAGCAGATTACTGTTAAAATTACTTTCCCCATTATCTACATAACTTAACATGTAGTATTTAAAAGTAATTATGATTAATTGTACAAAGTTGATCTTCATTGCCTGTTCACATAATGTAACAAAATTGCAGTGTTAGCTGGTAATGTTACTAATATGCTCCAAGTGTTTTTTACACTTAGTGAAAGCTGTACAATACATGCTAATTTATTTACACTTAAATGAAATTTTCAAAAAAACCCTACACATGCGTGCTGGGTTTGGCTGGGGTACAGTTAATTTTCTTCATAGTAGCTAGTATGGGGTTATGTTTTAGATTTGTGCTGGAGTCAGTATCGATAACACCGGGATATTGCTGTGCAGTGCTTATATAGGGCCAAGGCCTTTTCTGCTCCTCACCCTTCCCTACCAGTGAGCAGGCTAAGGGTGCACAAGAAGTTGGGTGGAGACAAAGCCAGGAGAGCTGACCCCAACTGACCAAAGGGATATTCCAGACCATATGACATCATAGCATAGAAAGCTGGGGGAAGAAGGAAGGAATGGGCATTTGGTTATGGCCAAGTAACCAATTGCATGTGGTGGAGTCCTGCTTTCCTGGAGATGGCTGAACACCCATCAGCTGATAGGAAGAGGTGAACGAATTCCTTATTTCACTTTACTTGCATGCACAGCTTTTGCTTTACTTATTACTGCATATCTTTGATCCAGGCATGCTCTACAGCGCAATGGACCTACTGGCCAAGTACGACAACTATAACAAATGCAGTGAGCTGGACATGCTATGCACAGATGGCAAGGAAGGGGGTATTCCATGGGGTGAGGACACTTCATGGTATGCGCTCTGAATATTGCTGCCCCAGCACATAGCTTAATCCAATCCAATCCAATCCAGCATCAAGATTGTGATACAGGCAAATTCAACTGGAATATTACTTGATAGCATTTGCCTCCATGAATATTTTGAAATTTTGTTTTTAAAGAGAAAGTTTCTTGGACATTCAGATTACCCTATTTCAAATGCAAGAAAAAGCAACTGAATTCTGCAGTGTTCTAAGAGAAATCTGAGACAGACCTCATTTTAATGTCCCATGTAAAGAATCAGCCTGCCATGATTGATGGTATTGTGCTACTACTGGAGAATTACCTCTGGTCTAAACCTTTTAGATAATAACTCATGCCATCAAATCCTACAGTCAAGAATTCAACTGTACTGGCATTAAGCAAGTGATGATTTTAATGATAATGTTAACCCAGGCTTTTAGCTGATAATGACACATTATTATAGCATAAGTTAGTACTATCATAGCAGTAAGTCCTGTGCCAAATCACTAGAAAACAAAATTAAGATTGTGAAATTGCACTAGTAATTATGGGAAGTCCTTACAAAGTAATAGATTCCTTTTTGGTATCAATATATAAAATTGGATGTAAAAAAAAGTCTGGAAGTAGTTAAGACAAACAAAGATATTCTTTAAGACAATCTATAAATAAATAGTGTTTCATGGAACTAGGTGAAATATTCATAGAAGATGGTTTCTATTCCATGGAATTTCTTATGAGGGTACAGTACATTTCAAAGGCACTCAAGCATGCCAAGAAAAATAATATAACTACACTGCCTTAAACAGAGCAAAGTACAATTTAACTTCCTCTTTATTTACAGAAATCAGGCTAGTTACTTTCCATTTGAAGTAATTTTATGCAACATTACTCGAGATTAGGGGAAGCAAATAGTTTGGCTTTGTGTTTTTCTTTTTTTGGCTTTTTTTTTTTTCTTTTGTTGGATTGTGTCTGAAACTAATGGGAAAAGGATTTGTACATTTACATTTAAAGCTTGAATATTTCAGGAAGTGAGAGATGTAGAATTTTGTTACTTCTGAGAAAATAGTTATTTCTAGCTAAAAGATATGTTGATTCTAATTTTCTTCAAGGGTTCAAAATGAGAAAAAGCAAGAGTTACACTTCTCTAGGCAAAGTGGTAGTGATATCCACACGTGCTGGGCCAACACAAGAACCACAGAAGAAAAGTAGCATAAAACAATGTGTGTCTTGCCAACCACAATACCAGTTTATATGTCTCTTGGCCTCATATTGTATTATGTAATGCAGATGATGCTGCTGCAACCTTACTGCCTTGGTTAAGCTGTCTGGCTAGAATAAATTAAGAAAAGTGTACTTGTTGAGAGAGTCGTTTCAGCCTGAAGACATCCCTAAAATTAGGTGTGCAGCTGAACTTATGTTTGCACAACTATTTAAAGACTTAGGATACAAAAGAGAAAAGTTATTTAGGAAAGCTTAATAAAAATTTTCTATAATTATTGCCTCCTCTCACCCTGCTTTGGATAGCTATAAACTATTCTGTTATGTCAACTTTGGTAATACCTGCAAACATGTAAGGACACAGCAAACAGTCTAGGCAGTTCTTATACAGCCTGACAATTCATATTATTGCAGTTGTTCCTGGTCCTGAGGACCACATCAGAACAAGACAATCTGAGAAAGAAACCCAACTGAAGATCAAATTTTCCAGCAAAAGACAGTTAGCAAAAATGCCCTGAGTCTTTGCAATTAATCCCACAAAATGTGGAAACACTTATTGTCTTGGTTTCAGATAATGCTCACTGATAGGGCCCCAAGTATTGCTCACTAACAGTAATTTTTTTTCATCTTTTAAGAGCTCTTCATGCCTTCAATAAGAACGTGGAAGGCGGCTATCACATAGTGCTAGGTAACTGTTGCATAGTTGGGCCTTGTCAATCTTCGACAAAATAATGTCTTCAGTAGAATCTCTAGCAACCAATTGCTTCCCACCATGAATCATGGAATGGTTAGAGTTGGAAGGGACCTTGAAGATCATCGAGTTCCAACCCCCTGCCATGGACAGGGACACCTCCCACTAGACCAGGTTGCTCAAAGCCCCATCCAGCCTGGCCTTAAACACCTCCAGGGATGGTGCAGCCACAACTTCTCTGGGCAACCTGTTCCAGTGCCTGACCATCCTCACAGGAAAGAATTTCTTTCTAGTATCCAATGGAAATCTTCCCTCTTTCAATTTAAAACCATTACCCCCATCCTATCACTACATTCCCTGATAAAGAGTCCCTCCCCACCCCTCCTCCATCTCTCAAAATCCCTAAGAAGAGGGAAATAAATGGATGGAGAAACAACTGGAAATCAAATGAAGAATAATTTGCATTAATCATAAAAATATCTCTGAAAAATATTAATTCTTTCTGTGAGCATTGGCACACTTTTCTTGGAATATGAGGTGCAACCACTGCTTTCTTAGAGAATTTCATGGCCAAATGATTTGCATTTCCTTCTACTATAATGCCTGAGAAGACATACTTGGCTAATCCTATTCATGTTCCTATAACCAGAGAGGATAACATCTATTTATAGCGGGACCACAGAATCAGATAATGAAAAGTCTATCTAAAAATCAGAACTATAAAGACACAGCAGGACAATGGGCAGGAGCTAGGATGAGGAAAAAAGAAATTATGTTGTGCCTCCCAACATTGGTCAGCATTACGCAAAGTATGAAGTGTGAAGGGAAACTCTTATTCTTCAGGAAAAAAAAAAAGAGATGTAGCTTGAGATTTAGTTTACATTGCTATGAAGTCATTTTGACACACAACAAAGTTCTATTGAAGTAACATTTTTGCATTTCTTACCTGTTCTACATCAAACAGCCTGTTTTAACTTTCTTCTTTAGATTTGAAAATTAATTCCTTTTAGAATATTTTTAATAGTTCTAATCTGCATAATGATGTCAGATGAACTCTAGTGTATCACAGAACTACTTTAAATTTAAAGTGAAAAAGCACAAACTAGAAAAATGACTAAGGACTGGCATCCTTATCTAAAAATTTCTTAAGCTCTTTGCTATGGACCATCCATTTTTCTACATCTACCAACTTTATCTCTGCATAAGAAGTGTAGCAGAAAACAGTGTTCTTGTTGAGGACTGTCCAGTGCTTTATAAGATGTTAACAGAAGATCCTTGAGCTTGCATAATTTTGCTTTGGTCCCACATAGCTATTAATCTTTACTCGTCACAGTATATCCTACTTTTTAAAATTCAATGTTCTTACAAAGCAACAGACACTTATTCCTTTTAACTAGTTTCAATTAATGCCAAAATAAGCAATAAGATAACCGCAATTGCAGCATCCCATTTTCAGTACAGCGCTTCACATGTTAAATGGCTATGCAAATTTCATCCTTCACAGGTCATAAGAACCCAATTTATCAATTAATCTCTCCTTACAGTGTTCAATTTTTATTTTAGTGGTGGCAAAACCTATCTACAAGCCAGTGGAAGTGGATGGAAATGATCTGGGGTTCTGATTTGAAGAAAGAATTATTTTTTTTTTTTAGAATAAGTGTTAAATTGTAGCAGTGCTGACTACAGAATGTTTTCTTGGTTCTTTTTAAAAGCAGCTAACATTTCCAATATATTATGGGTACACCAGACAATTTTCTAGATGTGCTCTGTCCTTTAACGTTGGTGTAACCTCATTTTGAAGGATATCATATCTCTGAAATATGATACATATTCTTACAGAAAACCAAGTACACATCAGTATACTTGGCAACTACTGAAGTATTTTAGAGAAACGTAACTATTTCCTCTCTAAAAGTCAGCAGTTGGACTGCATGACAGTTATGCGTGGACTGAGATACAGAGGGAATAAAAAAAGCAGGAGGAATTCAACTTGCCTGTATGTGGTTGCAGCTTTTTAATTTTTATATAGCTTAAGGGTGAAGAAGACTGAGATCATTTTTTCCTAGAATGACCTAATATAGGGAATATTTTAAACAATGAACTCTGTTGCACTCGTATTTGAATAAAAACATTATTTTTGAAGGCTTTCATTGGAAAGCTGTGGTAAAAGATAAACCCACCATTTATTATACTGCCAATGTCATTGCATAAATAATGCTTGCAAGTATTAATGTATGAGTCACGAATTAAATGTTTGCCTAAATACTACCTCCTGTGCTCCTACTGATAATCTCAAGGAAAGTTAACTTTGCAGTTACAATTGTGAACGCTCAGCAACTTTATCTTTTACTGGAGCTATGAATGATGAACTACTGTCAAAATTCACTATCGCATTTATTTGTTTGCTTGTTTAATTATTAGCAAAGCATCCTGCAGTGGTCAAAGAAGGGAAGAAAAGTCTTGACATAGAAACATTCCTTGTTTTTAAGAAACATGGAAAATTTAAAGACATCTCCATACTTGGTGTATAACGTCATGAAACAGCTGGTGGTCTGCACAAGAGACACACCAGAAATGGTTAGTATTTATTTAATATGTTCCTGGGAATAAAGCATAGGGCATAGTTTTATGTCACTAATCTCCAGTAGAAACAGGCACTGACTGGAAACAGCTTTTATACATTGAACAGATGCACTCTGTTGAGCCAGAGGCCCAAATACCTGTACAGTACTATGCTCTGCCACATATAAGCACACAAGATTACTGGGACCAAGAAGACATACAGCCATAGCATTGTCTCTTTGGCACGGTAAGTTAGTGCAATGCTCTGAGCTTACACGGTCTGCCTTATGCCAAGACCAGAAGTAACCTCAATCTCTACATGACATAGAACTGTGCTGTGGAGGTGTACCCTCCTTGTAAGACATACTGACCATAGTCATTTCCACAAGTGGGTAGCTGATCTACTCTTATTATCTCCATCCTAAATAATTCCAGGGAATGACAAGTTTTGGCTTGCAAGTGAATTCCTGTTGGTATTTGTATAGGTGACCTGAATGAAACAAGCTTCCACTAGGCTTTCAATCAATTGATAAAATCACAAATTGACAAAAAAACCTACTATGCTGACATAATTGCTGTTTCTAGCTTACTGTCAAGTTGGGCTTTTTTTAAAAATGGAAACCCTAAGTAGGAGAAGGATGTCTATAACGGACTTCAGTTGGAAGCAACAAGGGTAACAAGGAGATGGAAAGTAATTCACAACTGTCATCGCCACCCTCCCAAGTCCAGTTGGCATCTTATGAAGTTAATGTTCCACACATTACTAACTAGAGGTTTTAAACATTAAACACAGAGGGAGAAAGCCTATATGCCTTTTAAGCACGTTTTACCATCTTATTGTATGATTGAATACTTCCAGGCATGGATAACCCCACTTAACTCAAGCAGCATTAGGTTTCTATACTTGGAATTCTAGATTAATTTAGGCCTAAAACTTTAGCACAGCCTTATAAGCAGGTTCCTATTTGTGAGAAAACAGAAACCTACATGAGAAAAATAGATTTTATGCTGAGCATAGAAGATCTTATTAAATTACCTACGTTTTCTAGAATGAGTTTCTTTAGATTTAGATTGACTGTAAACTAGTCCCCACATTACATGGTTTTATATATATAAGCTTCCGTAATAGAAGCCAGAACAATTTTAAACTGTAGAAGCCCCACTATTAAACCATGCTATTGTCTGGCCACAAAAAGTTAGGTAAGGAAAAAATCAGGTCACGTATCTATAAAAATCAGATGGAGGAAGCATAGGAGAAGTTCCAAGTTTGCTTGCTGTCTAGCTAAACAGTGTTTCTATATAAAAGGTAATATTAAGAAAAAGGAAATAATTTCTATCAAGAAGTTTTGTATACTTAACCATTCATTAGGATAATGACCCCTTTATTGAAAACACAACAACCAGACAAGAATACAATAGCAAAGGAAATGAAATTTTGATCTACAAACCTGAGAAGTTGCTGCAGTACTGAAGGAAACTGCATGGAAGCAAAAACTAAAATGACCAAATTATTTCTGAATTTGTGTGTTACGCAGGCCACCACTTGCATCCATTAAATTGTGTGGCTTGAAGATGAAATATTTATCATTCTTTATTATTGCATGGTGCCTAAATGTTTTACATAATTTCACGGAAGGATAATGACCTCTTATTTGTACAATCACAGCTGCTATTTCAGAGCCTACAGTGTGATACTCCAAGTCAGATATCTATTGACCACTCTTCATAAATTTGTACTTAACTGAAAGCACTTTTCAGGATATCAAAGTCTGCTTTTCTACCAAAACCTCCAGAGAGGAGAAAATGCTGCAGAAAGGGTATAGGACAAAAAGCAACCATATGGAATAAGGAATTCCTCTTATTTTACCTCATCAATTACATACAACATTCCTTTCCCCTACCCGGAGAGACTGGTCTGTTACCACTTTATTCCCATCTTAACCACATAAAAAGCATTATACCCATGTACTTGAAAAGTGTTTGATGTTATTTATTTCTAAAAGTATGCTTCAAAAATAGCTGTCACTAATTGTGTTAATGAAGGAAAAAATATAGTTAAACTTATGAAAAGTGTGCTGTTAAGAATGTTAGGAAAAGATAATAATTCAGGCTGTATGGTAATAGAAATGAAAGCATTATACTGAATAGAGATTAAAATACAACAAAACTGTAAAGCTCTGTAAAAAGTTCTTTTGGGCTCATGACATAAGTTTTACTTCTTGAGCTGTTGCTTTCCATTTTTATACTGAATAAAAATCTATGCTGTTTTCAAACATGCCAGATATTTTTACCTTGCATCCTTCCCTGGGAGACTTGATTCTCTCAATACCTAACATATCTTTATAAATCTTCACAGGTTTGTGATCAGCGTAGATTTCCAAGTTTTGCTGCACTCTAGCTTGATTCCCAGCTGCTGTACTGTTTAATACACCTTCCTTTATTTCCTTTCTGCAGGAATTTTTTATTCCTCATTTTTCTTTTAGCTTGGAAGCTAATCTCCAGGTTGGTATCTCCTTACTGTAACCACAGTTCGACTCCACATTACGCAGAGGGCTGAAACTTTAAGAAACCCTAGGTATGAAAAACTTGGGGGGGGGGCTGCAGAGAAAAAGAAAATCCTTTCTTTTTCTATGGGGGCTGAAAGAGGTGCTACGCTAAGACGCTTTAAGAGGTGTTCAAGGATCACAAACTTTGTCAATGGCTGTGCATGTGGTAGTTTCAAAAAGAATTTAGCTGTGAAGGCTGGCAAATGCATAGATTTGCTCTACTTTAGTGGTCTAGTCCCTTTTTGGTCGATGGTGAGGTACTGCTGCTGGACACATACAGCCTTCTCTGGTGGAGTGTGTGTTGTGCCAGCCCACCCAGTTTGCTGTAATGAAGCAGGCCACCCCTCGTTGATCTGGTATCTGTGACCCTGAGCATTACAAAATAGAGACATGGGAGAAGACAGTAGGGGAAAACACTTTACCCCAAGGTTGTGTGAAGGTTAGTAATATAATGGGCGATGAAGCAGGTCTTCTGCACCCAATGAAAGATGCTACACACAATTACCAGATGCCCAGAGCTTTGGCTCTGTCTGTACACATTGTCTGTCCGAGAGCCAGCTACATTACAGAGATCTGATTGCAATCACAAGCACTTATTGCAGTAGCAGAGAGGGTAAATTAGAACTCAAGGCTGGAGAAGCTGTTTCATCTCTTCATTTGGTAGTCTGTTTGGTCTTGTAATTTGGGCGCTGTGTGTGATCACCTCATATGAGTGACATTCTCCTCTCTACCACAGGTTCAATAAAGTACTTTGGACCAATCTGTTAATCTATGTTGCACTTCACCATCCGTTAAGTGCTGACCATACCTTCCTCTCTGACATTACTGTAACAACTTCTTAACTTTGTATTTGAGTGTACCAATATTTTCATATGCTTACGTACAAGTGCAGGACAGAAAAATAACCAGTGAACGGCAAATTACATTGCATTTTCAGAATTGTTTCTTGACATTTTTAAGTGCCTCTGGAAAGTATCAGCAATAGTCCTACTCAAAGCCCGCAAAGCACAGTGCCCACTTCTTCACCTCTAATGCACCATAATGGCAACTCTGTCCCATAATAAGTGTTTTGTGAGCAGAGTGCAAAGAGAAGCCTGCAGGCTACAACTCACAAACAAAGCAATAGCATGAGATTAAAGAAATAAAGAAAAGAAAGTTTACCTGGTTCAGATCAAAGACATCAAACACTCGTTTAATGTATAAATCTCCCTGTGGATCCAGCTCTTGAAGACCCAGCAGTTTCTTGAATTCATGCAGACTAAGTTGCCCAGAAGGGCATTCTCTCATAAATTTGCTGTAATAATGGTGCATCTCTGCAGGGCCATCACCTGGTAATGATTCCTTGGCGCCCATGTTACTATGCAGAGAGTGTCTCTTTTTGTACTATTCACATGTATTTCTCCAAGGTTCAGAATCTGGCTCATGACTAGAACTCAGGCAAATACTGCATTTAAATGGCCATGGTAAACCTCTTACAACGTAAGTTTCTATTTTTATGTAGTAACTATCTGTACTTGTGTCAGATTACCTTTAATGCCCAGTTCTAAACCAGAGGGGATTTCAGAATGTGCCTAAAGTAGAAGACGGCCATGATCAAACTGTACTTCATGAAAATCCAGGCTCTCCCATTGACTGCAAACATGCATGTTAGAAAAAGGAAAATGAGGAGGTCCTCAAAGTGGTTAACTGAGTTATAAGCAAACAATTATCAACACGTCAAAGTCTAATTGTGGATTGACTGTAAGGAATCCACAATTCCATGTAGCTGGAATTTATGTTTTAAGTAAGGATGGAAAATGTTGAGAACGCAAAAAAGGCATGCCCATTATACCCTGAATTTTGTTGTGGGTGGATGAAACCTTTCTAAAGACAGAGCCCTTTGGACTCCTCCTCGAGGCACTTCTTATGATGAGCATGCTGTATGGTATCTTGTATTTGTATGCAATTGCACCCTATTTCTCTGCTTTCAGCACAGGTCCCCAGACAAACCACACAATTTTGGTCAACAGACTCATGACAGAACCCTAGCAGAGGAGGAATCTTTAACAATAACTTCTTTAACAAGAATTAACTTGGTCTGATAAGTGAATTAAATACAAGTTTTTTTTGCTGCTGGTCAGTGATGAAGTCTTGGTTTTAGTTTTACAGCTTTGAGAAGCTGAATTCCTTCTTCCTCTGTAAAGTCAGGGAAGGGGTTGGGTATCAATAAGACTTCTGTACTGATTAGCTTCTATACAAGGAGATGAGCAGCTTGGGAGCATTACTGTTGCGTTGACAAATTCAGAGCTATAAATATCATTGTAAAACTATAGGACATTAGAGAGGCAGGAACAAGACACTCCCACTCACTTACCCTTTTGATTTATAAGCACACAGTGAAGTTAAAGAGCACAGACCTGTGAGGTGCTGAGCACCTCATGAAAAGTGGCAAACTCCTTCCAGCCCGGCTTAAGCCAGAGAACAATCAATATCTTATAGGATCGGTCAAATTTCTGAGAAGGACGCCCATACTCTTAACAGGCTATGCTACCACTCCCTCCATAAGACATCATCAAGTTTAATACCATATACTTCCAAATGTGACATATGAGTAAGAAGACATGAACGCTCCTCAAGTGGCCTTGAACTTTTGAAGATGAAGCAGGAAGATAAAGACGTTGCCATTGATTTATCCAAAACTGGTCCATCAGGCAAAGCACATACAGCAAACTGGATGGTTGGTGTGTTGTCTTTCCCCCCAAGGCTGTCTCTGAGCCCTAGAGCTGCTATGTGACCACAGTAACTGAGGGAGAGTGGGGGACATCTCATGCAGGCATCTTGTCTGCAGGCAAGTGCTGGCTAGAGCAGTGAGGGTGAGTGAAAAGGAAACAAGGACAAGGGAGGTGAAAGGAAATAAGCAGACCTCTTGGGTATAAACAGTCTGACAAAAAACCCTGAATTTTCTTCTTCATGCCATAATGCTCTGCTCTTATAGCAATGACCAGTCATTGTGTCAAACACCGAAGAAAGACAGGGTGGCAGGAACATGACTTAAGCAGGCTACGAAGCCTACATGGTATGATCAGGTACCTCACCTAGTGCTAGTCATCCGTCCTGTTTTATCTCTTCCACTTGGAAAATGAGAGTGCTTTCACATCTCTTCATATAGCCTTGTGCAAGCACTGTTCACAGGATCCCACTTAGGCATAGGGAACTTTGAAGTTGCTCACATCTACTGATCGCCTCCCTCTCGTTTTCTTCCCCTGAGAAAACACATAACTGCTACTTGCTTCCAAATAGCAGGTCTTGAGGAAGCATACCCATGGTGATGGAGGCACACTAGAGAGACCGCTGCACTGACCTAAAGGCAGGGTCTTAGAAGTCAGATTTTTGTCATATTTCTGTCAGGTTTTGTATGAAAGCTAATAAGAGAATGTTATTTCAAAATCATTCCAGCTGTAATTTAATACCTGTTTTCAGTATCTCTTTAGTTTAATAACAATAACTAAAATACTACAA
Source organism: Pedionomus torquatus (assembly GCA_013398155.1). Classification (NCBI taxonomy): domain Eukaryota; kingdom Metazoa; phylum Chordata; class Aves; order Charadriiformes; family Pedionomidae; genus Pedionomus; species Pedionomus torquatus. Next base: position 47,931 of record VZRU01000258.1, read on the forward strand.
AAGATGGCAAAAATGCCTGGGGAAAAGAAAGTGATATAATTTATACTTCAGTCTCACAGCATCCCTCACTCCTAGTGGGAGACTAGAACAGTATATAATAGCTAATGTTATGCCTGACAAAAAAAAAGGAAAGCGAATTTTACAGAGCACAACAAGGCTAGAATTTATAGCCTTTTGCATAGTTTGACAGAACTTAATAAACTCACAGAAAAAACATGTGCTGAGATAGTAGAAAGTCTACAGAAATCACCTGTTTCTGAAGCTAACAGACGTTTCTACTTTCATAAATAAAAATAGAAAAATTCATAATAATGTGGAGCTTAGGTGATGAAATTACTATGGCAAAGCCATTTCAAAGAACTCTGAAACAATAGATGTAGAGACTTGTTGGTATACAGGAAGCCCAGAGAAGCAATTCCAAATGAGGTATCTGAAGCAAATTGAACATTTCAATTGCTAAAAGACAAAGATAAAATTACAGAATCTACTGAGCTCTACATTAGAGATGCCAAGAAACTTTCTGTAGAAAAGAAAAAGATACAAACAGGCAACAGTGGGACTATGTACTTGCACTGAAAATGACAGTCCTGTAATAAAGAAGATTGCTTGTTCGAGGACAGACTGTTGCTGAACTGCAAGAACATGGGGCACAGAAAACGCACACTGCAGGTAAAGCAAACTGTTTCTGCAGGAAAACATGAGAAAAAAAATCAGATTCATTAATTTTGTATGGAAAATGTTATAAAATCTCATTAGTTTGGGAAATTTCTTTAAAAGTGAAAAGGAGGTGGTTTGTTGACAGAATTTGAAAATAGCAGTTGCTCTTTTTTTTTTTAATAAAAAAAAAAAACAACTTCACAGCAGGGTGATCAGGAACTATGCTGATATAAAAATGGCAGAAAAGTAAAATAAGAAAGATGCATTCTCTTTCTCTTGGGTATTATGAAAGTAGCAATAAGTCGGCTGTAGGCAGCAAATACTAAATCCCTGTGTTGTGAAACAAGGAGGTTGCATATCTTTCCACTGTGACAGATTCAATTGAATACTACCTCTTTGAAATGTAAGACAAAAAAAGACAACTACGAGCACCTGAAGTAACAAATGTTAGGTTTAAAGTGAATTTGAATAAAATGCTTACCTACAGATTATTTTATCTAAAAGTTGTGTAATCTTTGCCAATTAACGTGTCGTCTTTTCCTCTTGATTTTTCAGTCCACTCTGATTCACTCCAGTACATTTCCTTTTTGCTTCCTCAGCAATTTCTGACTGTCCCTTGCTCTGAAAAATGCAGTTTCTCTCTTCTATGTGACTCTGCTCATGCTCCTGGACTTTGCCCTGTCTCCCTCTTCTTTCATCCCCTTCCTTCTCTGCACTTCACTGCTATCAGATGCTGCATCCTGCCAGTGCGGAGCGAGGCAGTGATCTGCCACTGCTCATTTCAGTAGTAGAGGGAGCTACAGGACCACAGAAAACATCATTGCAGACATTCCCATGTCCCAGCCTAACCAACTGACTTAAGACCATGGTTTCCTTCCCCCTGTCTTGACATCCTCCTCTATTAATTTTATTGCCAATTTCCTCCATGCACACGGGCTACTCCTCATCTCCAGCCAGCTTCAGAATCCATTTATTTCTCTTAAGATAGATGTAACCTACCTCCCAGCTCAAGAAGACCTGGGTAAGGTGTTTTCAGAGCGATTACCTAGGCTGCCCAAATAAAGCAGTCATCTGGACAGGATACAAAATTGTAGAAAGAGGAGCTTATCCTCCAGGAAGCAATGGAATGGCCTATCTTGGTCAGAAAATTTACCCTATGAAGTCTTTAACTTTTTAAACTTTTTTTGTTTGTTGTGTTTTATGCTTTTTTTTTAAGTCTCAAACTGTGGTCCCAAGCATCACCATCTTCTCACTGTGGCCTATCCTATACTTTTCTAAGTGTCTGAATGAGTGTTTAGCTTCTAAATTCTGTGAGCCTTTTCCTACGCATGTTACCATGAGAAGAATCAAGCTAGCCTCTCCTCCTCCTGTATCTTCAACAGAATAGTAGCTTGCTTTTAAGGACCGTTTTCCTCTCCTTCATAAACCAGAAGGCTTTTTCCCCAATGAGGCAAGTTTCTAGTAGGGTATAACCTCTAGTGTCTCTGCCTGAGAGGAGAGGACTCACCAAATTCTTCCTAACTCAAGGCGGGAATGAAGAAAAGAGATCCCATTGCTACTTTCTATGGCATTTTAGCCATGGTATACCCAGCAGAGTAGGTGGGAATATACATAAAAATGCTTAATTATAAAAAAAACCTGATCAAACACTGGCACAACTTTGTTAGTTCATAATCACATTCATTGTGTCCTTGCTAACATGTTTTTACAAGTAATGAACTCCTTGGGTTTGTGTATGGGTTTAAAATGAAATAGAAGGCAGTGATCATTTAAAAATACACCTACAGAAACCTATTATGTCTGATTCCTTTTTGTACTACTGCTTCATTATTCTTGACATAGAGATTATGAGTACAGCACAATGAAATATGTCCTGGTGATGAGATAAGCAATTGTGCTTGTCTTAGTTGTGCACACTCTAGCCTAAGCTTTTTTTTTGTCATTAAACTAACCACTTACAGATGTGATTTTGTGGGTGTTGTTAGCCACACACGCTTCAGTGAGCCAGAATCTATAAATAGCCAGCAGACCATACATAACGAAATAACAAGTCTTATACTTCCCACAGAACCATTTGTTGCACAGTTATTTTCATGGTAATGATTATGGGAAGTGCTCTGAGATACTGAATTTATGTTTCCCATTTGGAAGTTAAAGACTTAATACAATGAGGGTGTACTCCTGAAGCTGTTATTTTCATCAAGGTTTCTAGTTGCCAAAGAGTTGCACCCTCCTTTGTCAGGTGAGTAAGTCAGGAATACTTTCTTTTTGTAACTATTTCAAATTCACTGATTTTTCTGATCTCAGGCTTGGCAAGAGCTTGGGCTGTGCTTTGCCTTGCGGTATCAGGGAACTGCACGTGGGACTATCAACCTCTGAGTAAGGAGACATAGGCTGTTAAACCATTAATTGTAAGTGGTCTCTTTAGAACTGAAGGGAAAGAGTCCTCTCATCCAGGAGATCAATGAAACGTTCTGACTCCAGCTAGGAGAAATAAATAGAAAAGAAATTTGTCAACTTTTGCATGGTAACATTTTGCATGAAAGGGGGAAAACCCAAACAAATACTTAATTTTGAAATTTTAAGAAATACTTTATTTTCAGCTGTCTATAGCTACTATCAGTTTAAATTTATAAAAAGTAATTTTCACATTAAGTTAATAGATTTTTGTTTCAAGAGTCTCAAAAATCTTAGTATTAAGGATAATTTTTCTGAATTAACCTTCTCTTTCATGAAGGATTTCACCTTAGACAAATTGGATTTTTTCCAGTTAATAATGTTACATATACATCCTTACACAACTCTAAATCCCAGCTTCCTGTTTTTATCTGCTAACACAGCACAGCTATTTGGAAGAATTTTGGATATTAAAGCATTCTTTTCCTTTTTTTTTCTTCCCCCTCTCCTCTGCTAGCAATAAAACCTACTGAGTTAAGCATTTTGGCAGAAAGAAAACTGAGCCAATGGAAAGATACATCAGTAAATATTTAATTAAAAGGAGAGGCTGTCTTTCCTAATTAGGTACTATTGTTGTGATTTGAGATGTTCTCCTTGGAGTCTGAAGCCTTTCCCGGACCTAGCAGACACTGAGGAACTTGCATCTCCTAGTGGCTGTGGTTAGCAAAGCAACAGTTCTTGGCAGTTGTTAATGATCACAGGGGTATTTCTATCTAGCCATCTCTGTCCGAGTGCTTTTCTGGGCACTTGGAAGAGGCAGGAACTGGGGAGAGACACCCCGAGGGGCTGGATCTTGCAGGTACTGTTTCCGGCCTCCTCTTCTCCTTCTCTTATTCCCGCATGTTGCTTCGTCCAAGTAGCAACTCTCTCCTGATTTTAACTCTCAACACTTTTTCACAGCTTGCATTGCAGTTTCACAAGGCGTTCAATTAACGTACAAAGAAGGGATATGACACTATTTCTTGCTTCCTTCCACTCATTGAAGATTTATGTCTATCTTTTTATACCTGTGCCTTAATTTTTTTTAACTTTTGCTTGTTTCACATTTTGCTTACTGCCCCCTCCTAAAAGGCTCGTATCTACTTATCTTATTTATGCCCGTATCTGGTTTTGACTGTACTTCTTCCGCTGCATTTCTTGATTCTTTCCATTTATCTTTCAGAAGAAGTAACATGGTCTTCAGATTTCTGATCTATGCAATAATTCAAGTCTACTTTCCTTCCGATTTAAAAGTTACTTCCCTACCCATCCCTTAAAAAGAAGTAAACCAGCCATATCACTCTTTTATAAAATTTCCAAACAAGAATAAAAATAGTGATAAGAAAATAAAGGAAGAAAAAGGTTAATTTTAACTGTCAAAAAATGCAGCTCAATACATCTGAAGTGACTTTGCTTTGGAAATGGTGGGGAAAATAATTTTTAAAGAGAGTGAAGACAGAAATCGTCACAACAAGCTTCTAATAGTGAAAGAGGGGAATACAAAAGTTTTAGGACTCTTGCCCTGTCCTGCCCACAAGGAATCAATCTTGTTTAATAGACTTTTTAAAGAGCTCTTCTCTTAAGCAACCTAAATGACATTGAAAAGAGTCCAACAAATCCAGTTTTCTCAGTTTAAGTAATGTTGCACAGCTGCTGAAAATTAATGAGAAAAAACCCAGTTCCTGGTAACTTAATGCTTCTTATTTGATATCACTAGGCCAAAGTTCTCTATGGTTCATGCAAACACAAATGTTTCATCATGAAAATAATTCAAGAAAATTTCTTACCTCATTCTTGTCAAAGATGTGAAACACCTGCTCAACATACTTGTTTGCCTGAGGGCTCATGTCATGTAAACCCAGTATTGTCTTAAACTCATAGAGAGAAAGTTGCCCAGAGGGGCAATAGTTCATAAATTTCTTGTACCATTGGCTGTTGTCTATTGCAGCAACATCAACAACTGATTCCCCAGCACCCATAGCACCGTCTGCCCTTTCCCTCCATCCACGCCACACTGTTTGCGCAGTTCTCCTCTATTTCTTGGCTCAGCTCCACCTAGACCTCACCAACAAACCAGGAGCTGCAAAACTGCCATAAACCTCTTAAAGATTCCTGAAGATCTGGATTAGGCAGAAATAGAAACTGCACGGGATCATCCTTCGTGATCTGTTTGGATGCAAGCCGGCCTACCAATAGTTGGGAGCTTCTCTCTAGCCACAGTTACCTCAACATCTCCCCTTAACATGTTCCCAGGGCTAAATCTGCTTCTGCAGGGGCTCTTACAAAACACAAAATTTGCGCTCATGTTGTGCAAGGTGCTGTGTCAGGTTTGCAGCCTCGGTACGTGGGCCAAACGTAGTGCTTTGCACTAAAAACACTCTGGCTAAGATGACTTTGAATGCTTCCCAAACTGTGAAATAGTGTTGCTGTGCTTTGTTTAGAGGGCTTTGCATTCAGCCTCTTGGAAAACAGGGAGAATCATAAATCCTGCAAAATGCTAATGATATGCATGGTGACTCTGGTTTGTGCTAGTAAGTGTTCATCCAGCTGAAGCAAGCTAATATATAAACAAACCATACAATATCATAACATTAGCATTGAAAATAGATAATCTGATGATGTCCCATGGTAAATACCAGGTTATTTAACTAGAAAAAAGAGTGAAATTGACACACTGGAACCTGGGGAAAGGATATAAATCAGATATTGAAACTCAGGAAGGGACTTATTAACTGAAGGCAGACTCCTCATGACTGTCCAATTAAAAGTACATACTTTTAATTTGATTTAACATTCCATCTAATCCAGGCATGTGATAAATACTTTCCATATAATGTTCAGGTAAAAAGAAGTTGGAATATGCACTTATTCATATAATTCTGAAACAGTAAGAGTGTGGGGAAGCACTAAAAGGTAATCATATGGCTTCATTTGCATAATCCATTTAACACATATGTTCTGTTCGCAGTCTCAGTGATGGCTTTTCAGATAATACAGTCATATAAAATAGAATATTTAAAGCATGGCACTCTCAGTATCATAGAAATTGGAAGCTGATAGAGGCACCTTCTGCAATTTCAGGTTCAGGGAGAAGCTTACAGGACACCAGTCTGCTATTTGCTTGAAATCTCACTTCCTAAATGCCAAATACATGCTGCAAGAAATTAGATCCCAAATTCTTTTCCTCATCCAGTAATGTCAAAGATCTGGCGTGATTTTACCCATCATGGCAGTAGACAAACGCTGGTCCCGTAACAGAAAAAAATAGTGTATAGACTTCAAAAGAAAAAAGAGAAAAGAAAAAGAAAAGAAAATGAATGCAGCAATTTTCAGTTTTAAAATTTAATTGCATTGCAGTGGGCAAGATGTTATGACACTTCAGGATCTTGACTTATGTGTAGTTTCTTGTCCTGATTTCAGCTGGGGTAATTTTCTTAAGTGTAGCTGCTGTGTTTTGGACTTCGTATGAGAATAAAGTTGATAACACATCTCATTTTAGTTGTTGCTGTATAATGCTTGTCTTAAGTCAAGGACTTTTTCAGCTTCCCATAGAAGTTGAAAGGGATCTCAGACAGGAAAAGGTCGTGAAAGGAATATTCCATACCATAAATATCTTGCTTATTATATAAATGAAGTTGGCTAGGGGGGAGGGAATCTGCTCAGGATGGGCTTAGCAACCGATTACCAGGTGGCGAGCAGTTGTATTACATCATTCACTTTCTATATTTTTTAACATTATTATTTTCTCTTCTACTACTGTTCTATTAAACTGTCTTTAACTCAACCCATGAGTTTTTTCACTTTTTTTCCTCTCTCTTCTCCCTGTCCTGCTGAGCAGAAGCATGGAGAGCGAGTGAACGTCTCTGTGGGCCTGGTTGCCAGCTGGGGTTAAACCACAACATTTCTTTCACAAAAAAAATTATATCTGCTTATTCTGTTAAGAAAGAGTTAAATAGTTTCCGCTGGCCAAATCAGATAGGTTGTTATTTCACTGAAGAGGATGGAGAGACTTGGATTATCTAACCTGTGAAGAGCTGAGTCATCTTGAAATAAGCTCCTTCAGCTCTAATAAGCGTGGAAAGGAGCCTTGAGCTGGATTTCTGTATTAAGGCCAGAATCCAGACGACTTTTGATTGTACTACACATAAGTAATGCTCTTGTTAGAGAAGTGTTGATATAGTCAGAATGATCAAGAATAGTATGAGGGTACTGTTATTGAGAAAGCTCGTGCCAAGCTGTAAAAATCCCATATGCGTTACTCTTGGCAAGCTGGTATGCCAACAGCTCATTCTTCTTCTTACGTAAATTGGTTCCCCAGGCCAGCCTGAAGCCCCGTAGAATGACTTCACAGGAAACATACATTACAACAGATAAATAAACACATCATATCAAACTAAACAGATGTGGTGTAAATCCCAAAGGGGAAGTTTATGAAATCCTGGCATGTGGCTTGAGAGGTCCTGGTCCTCATTTGCCACAGGGTTCTCAGTGAGGATCTCACGGGACTTCATTCAAGGCAAGAGAAAAATAAAACTGAGCTGCATCTAATCTAGATGCTCTGTGTTGTATCTGAATCTCTTAGTTATACTGTTGCCATTTCATCAATAACAGTGGGGTTTTTTTGGTATTATTAAAAAGGAGAAAGTAAAACATCCAGGTAAGACATTCTGGTTCATCTGATTCAGTTCCTTAAGCATTTAAATGCTTCCAGCCACTACAGTTTATGAATAGTTTGAACAAGATAAAAACCTTGACAGCTTTTTATCTGGGAGTGGATGCCACATTCTTAATACTGTTTCCAACTGCGAAGAATACAGACTATTACAGTCCCAGGTATACGACTATTCAAAATGTACCATTCCACTTTTGCCTTCTAAATAACTTTTCCTGGGCCTATTGCTGCAACAGCTCGACTAAGAAAATATACAACAAAAATTTCTGCCTCAGATTAGAGTAGCTAATGGAGGATTGTTACAACATCTTACAGAACTGAAAATGAATATCAGCTCTTAGGGGGAATTCATTATTAAATAATGAAATTGTAAGCCTCGCATAAGCAGTTTTTATAGTGGATTTTATGAAGCCTAAAGGCCAAGTTATTGTTTAATTTCATTAAAACGGGGAAGACTTCTAAACGGATAAAACATTGAAACATCTTTTTCTATCTAGCACGGAACATTAATTAAAGAAGCTCTTCTGAGAACAGCAAAACAAAAGCCTAGACTTGTACAGACTCTGCCTTTTGCCCCTAAATCTCTGCACCCTAATACCCCAGCTTCACCCTGTATCTTCACAGGCAAAAGGAGACAAATGTCTGATTATTTTGCCATCCAGCTGTTGCCTTTAACAACAAATAAAAGCTAATTCTGCATGAGTGGTGCATTCATTCTGGATATATCCTCGCCACCCAACTGACATTTTGATGAAAACTTTAAGAACTTATTAGCTGAAATGCCTACTCTTGAAATTTCATTGAAATATGCCAATTGATTGAAAAGTTATGGGGAAACAGAAGGGGATCAGAGGTTGATGGCTCTGACTACTTAACAGTTAAACTCTGATGTGCGTATGAACTGACAAGTTTAAGACACGTGTCTTAATACTCATCAGAATACCCAGGGAAAAGGGTCAAGGAAAGCTACTTATACTGGGAGGGATGCACCGTGATTA
>VZRU01000258.1:56745-124176 GCA_013398155.1 Pedionomus torquatus
CCAAAAAAAAAAAATCCCACACAAACCACAACCAAAAAAACAAAACCACAAACCGACCTGAAAAATCAAAACAAAATCTCCTTGCCTATTTGCTTTGGAGCTGTTTCCCTGTTTAGACAAGTCTCAGGTTCACATAAAGTTTGTCTCAATATTGAATGACTAGCTACTTTTGCAAAATACTTTTTCCTTACAGAAAACACTCTAAATAAAGTAGATATGGAAAAGTATTCTTCACAAGTATATAGAAAGCAAATGCCAGCATCCGTATGCACATTCTCAATACTATCAGTGATATAAACAATTGAAGAAAACAGAGAGTTTTAACTACACTCAGGATTACAAGGACTAGAAATTGTAGAGACAGCTGGAGTAAAGTGGTAAAGAGCAATCGTGTCCTGAAAGTTTGTACCTATTCTACTCTCTCTGCCTGTGCTGGATGCACTGTTTGCTGAGTACAGTAAGTATTGTCAATACCAATAGATCAACACCAATGGTAGTGGCAAGTTCTGCTAGACATTTCTATTGGTGCAGAGCTATTTGAAGGGCACTTTCTTCTCCCCTCTGCTCACCCTTAGTTATCCCATGGTAAACACTCCTTTTCCCAATGCCTGTTGTTGGTCCTGCACTAGTATGGTATGGTATCATCTTGACAGAAGCCTGATTTTCAAGAAGTGTTCATATCATGTTCCATTTTTCTGAAAAGTAACTAAAACAAGCTGCAGTCTCGATTTTCTGAAACATCCTCAAGTCACCAGTTGCTTTAAAAGTCTTTGACTAAGATAAATTTTGGAAATTTTTCCAAATATTTCTCAATAGCACTGAGACATCAGGGGCTTTTTGCAGTACACATTAAAGCTAAACTGAAAAAGGTCTTACATGATTTCATTGTCCATGTGCACTACTCAAGAAAGTGAGCATTGTTAAAGCTTTACTGGGGAACATAATGCATGGATTTATTAATTGAAAAGAGCACAATAAGCTGAAAATTTCTGCCAGTCAGATTTCATATTGATAGCCTTGAAGTATGCTCACCAACTGTAATTAGCCCATTTATTGAGTTAGGTGATTCTACTTAATCAAATTCTGTTATATCTAACTATCTGGTATTTGGCCTGGGGGAAGAAAAGGACATACAATGAGCCTCATTTTACAGGAGCAGTACTTGAAGAATGTGTAAGAAAGAATTACCTAATACCAAAAACACAAGCTGAATTAGGAGTGGGGGTATGCGTGGAGAAAAGCATAACAAGAAAACTGGTGTAACAATGGTACTGACTCTCAGAATTCTTCCTTTGTCAGGCACCATACAAGAAATTACAAGTTAGATGTAAGAACACACAAGGTACCTCATACTCTCAAGATTGTCGGAAACAAATATAAATCATTTAATAATAAAGAGCAGAAAGGACATTTCTGGAAATTGAAACTGTCTGGAGAAGTTCCAGCTACAATTTGGACCAGTTTTAAGTTGCCACTAAAGTAATTAATTAATGTAATGCCACATTTTACATTACATTTCTGAATTCATTGAGATCAATAGCATGGATAGAGAACACTAATGTTTTATTTATTTTTTTTTAAAAATGAGATTTTATGTCATGATCAGCCCATCAGTTCTATTAGCTGAAAGCCAACTTTGCATAGTATTGGCAATTCAGCTTAAACCTTCTTTTCAGTCAAGGACAAACACTTTTGTAGAAATTACAGATGACTCACCACTTCTGTAGCATTTGATAGAAAACATTATTTTGGCTTAAGGGGAAAATAGCAAGGCACAGTTTTCATGACTGGAAGGAACTTGAATGAACACTGAGTTGGAAGAGCATAAGACAAAGATACAACTAACAGCTGCTGGATGACATGGGATGTTAAGCAATAAAACTGGGATGAGGGATCAAAACAGAGACACTTGTATCTTTGGAAAAGGGGGTTTGACTGATACCAAACTAAGCCACAGGAGGTGCTCCAAATGAATTCAACAATATTTTATTTGGCAACAGAAGGAATCATATTGTGTCTATGCTGCATATTCTTAAAAAGTCCATAGTAGTTATGGACCCAGCCAAACACTGCTTTAAAAAAGATTTTTCAAGCGGTATCATATATATAAAACTTCCAATTATTAACAAACTGTAAAAAGAATAATAAAAATCCAGGTTTCAAAGACGGGAAACTATTCAATATGTATTAGAATAACTGTATGCAATTTTCAAAATGGCAAAACGTACCAAGAACAGAGCATTCAAAATTGTTTGCCTGCTACTCGTATTTATTTGCCTGTAGTTTTCTATTGAATCACCTCTGAATCATTTCCATTACCTCTGAACAGTCAGCATTGCCAGCCCTCTGAGAAATGTCACTGAACACATCAAATGCTACAGCCATAAGAAAGCCAGCAAGTTAAGACTGAATTCTTACCTTATTCATATCGAATGTGTGAAATACTTGTTCAACATAGCTGTTAGCTTCTGGAGTAAGTCCATGTAGATCCAAGACGTGTTTAAATTCATGCAGACAAAGTTGTCCAGATGGACACTCCTTCATAAATTTTGTGTACCAGTGGTGAATCTCCATAGCATTGATATCATCTGCTGATCCAGCAGCACCCATAGCACCAAACATACCAGGCAACCTTTTTCAGTATTTAGTCATTCTTGCTTCCCAACAGTTATCGTTCAGACACAAGCTCTGCCTTTAGGAGCTACTTTAAACCTCTTATAGATCACTACCAAAATAGGCTAAGTAAATATAGCACCCTAGCAAGATTACTGGCGCCCAGTTTTAGTGCACCATGGTTTTATCACCTGATTATAGTCTTTGTGCACAGTCAGATTGCAGAACCTCAGCAGGGTTTGAAGACTGATTATGCTGATTCTTGTGTTGGCCTCGCAGCTGTGTAAGCTAGGTGAATATTGAATAAGTAACACGTGGGGACTTTGAGAGCAATTTCTAAACTTTTGTTTTAGTAGTTCACAAGATTTGAACTAATCCTTCAGCCCTGTTTTAATATTTGGATACTTTTTTATGCAGCTGCTTTGTAGCAACCGACTTTTCATTTATACTACTTCAGTATATTCTGTGGTCCAAATTGTCGTTCAATTGCCAGAGTTGGAAGGGAGCTCTAGAGATCATCCAGTCCAATTCCCCTGCTACAACAAGATTGCTAGAGCACATTACTCAGGACTGCATCCAGGTGGGTCTTGAAAATCTCCAGAGAAGGGGACTCCACAATCTCCCTGGGCAGTTTGTTCCAGGGCTCTGGCACCCTCACTGTAAAGAAGTTTTTTCTCATATTTGAATGGAACTTCCTATGTCTTAGCTTATAGGGCAAAACTGCAACATGATTTGACTTGGGCAGCCTGAAAAAAACCCTGAAAGCAGCTATACACTAAGCACGAAAACTTAACCATTATTTTTAGAAAGAAGTTTTACAAATGTCTGAGGCTTGCGTAAGCCAACATTGTCCTAAAAACGGCTCCCCCACTGCTACTGCTCATTGAGTACCATGCTTTCCATTCCCTTAGGCCAGCATGAGTGTTTGTGGTTGTATTTGGGAACAACTGTAAGAAAAGATCCAGGCAAAGCTTGCAATAAAATTGAATACTAATATAGTTGGCTTTAGAAAATATTATTTAAATTTTGACTGGTCACACAAAACATTGCATTGTACAAGAGAACAGATTAAGCAGGGACAGAAAAGGGTGGCCAGCAGTAGAGGGGGTGGAGGACTGCTTCTTTTGCCAATTTAAATTATTCGTGGAAACTTGCAGTATAACATCATCAAGTCTGTGCTGTGTAACAAAACAGAGCAGTTTGCAGTTTTTACAGTACTATTACTCTACACACTATGGCACAGAGTAATCAAAGACAAAACTGCTGGAATGAAAAAATGTAATTCTTACACTTAAGCCCACCTTAAAGGTTTTGTCTCACCAATGGCACTCCTGTGGTGTCTTACAAGAGGAAAGGCAAACACTACCTGAGCAGCGTTACTACTTCACCCTGCAAAGCAGAAGGCAGTCCAGCTGCCCCCCTGGAGCCCTTGCCAGCTGCATGAGTTGAATTTTCCTCGGGGCCAAGGTTCAGGCTGGTTCAGTTACAAAATCAGGGGAGATTTAGATTGGCTATTAGGAAAAATTAATTCACAGAAATAGTTATCAAGTTGAAATGGAATAGGCTGCCCAGGGAATTGGTGGAATCACCATCCCTGGAGGTATTTAAAGATAGGTAGACATATGCTCGGGGACATGGTTTAGTGGTGGTTTTGGCAGTGTTAGGTTGGTGGTTGGACTTGACGATCTTAAAGGTCTCTACCAACCTAGACAATATTATGATTCTACTATAGGAAAAGCAGTATCAACAGCCATAAGAGACAAATTCGATCTTAAAACTGCAAAGAAATTAAATGTTACTGTTGGACATGTTATGAAACCTGGCTTTTCAGGGATGAGTGGTGGTGCATCTGTTTCATGTGCACAGTGAGGGTGATGTAATCAACCTGGCCCTGCAGCAGCAGGTTTAGGGCGGGCTCCATGTCCCAGCTTACAGGTTCACATAATCATCCAGTATTTGAAATCTCTAATTCTTTAGGCAAATAAAGAGTGGTGATACACTTATCATGTAAGATCAGATTTGCAAAATATTTCTCAGAAATATGTACAAACTTTCACTGCAAAAGGCGATTGCTGGAAGAAGCTGGACTGTGAGTACAGGCCTTTAGCATATATTTAGAACTATGTTTCCTAAACCAGAGTCTGCAGCCAGTCAAGGCAATGCTGCTGAGGAGGGAGAGAAGGGGTAAAAAAGCTCATGTGGATGCCTGGAGGGCTGCGATAGCAACATATACTGTAGCTATCATTGAAAGGTGATTTTTCTAATCGTGAGTCTTTTGCTGTGCATTTTTAACAGTCTTCCCAGAGCAACAATAGCTGTCTGCTAACATGGTGTCAGTTATAAAGATCAATGACTTCAATACTGAGAAGCAGCAGAGATTGCCTATGTAAAATAGTGAATAAAATGAGAATACACCTGAAACATATGAAGTGGCATTTCGAAATACTCCATTTCAAAATACCAATAGCAAGCAAAGGACAATGTATTTTCAATAACCAAGAACAGCAAGCAAAAAAAAAGTAACTTGAAGTGACAATATTCAGTCTTTTATCTTTGTACATCAAATCTAAAATTTCAATAGCTAGTAACCAGGAATGCTGACACAGGATTTTCTAAGTGTATACCTACCAGATTTCTTGCTCAACAGAAAGTAAAAATGTTTTAAAGCTCAAATGGTACACAGACTTCTATATTTATTTTTTTTTTTTCAGAATAATAGCAGTACTGAAACAAAAAAAGCAAAGATTTTGACCATAGGTTTCAGAACTCATAGACTATTATTATTTTTTTTTTATAAATACAGGAATCTACAATCATTTTTTGTCCATTTTCATTTCCAAATGTATCGTAATCTAAGCCATCTCAGTCCTTGAAAACTTGCAGATTTCTTTCACATGGCATGGAAAAATCTCCCAACTCTTTTGTGTTTGTCCTTACAGAAGACAAGGTTAAGATAAAATGTGGATCTCTCTGATGTTTAAGTAACTCTTTAATATAATAACAAAGCTGTCTAAAAGTATCCATTTGAGGAATCTGAAAAAAAACCCTTAAGTTTTACACAACAACATTTGACAAAAAAAGCGTATGACCAAACGTGACATGCTTATCAGCCAGTCATAATTAAAAAAGAAATGAGGGAACACCCAGAAGACTTAAAGAAGCAGTGCAATAGCCCAGAATAAAATAGAAACATGGAAGCTAGACTTAACTGCAAGTAGGAAAATAAACTGCTTTTAAAGGAGTTCTTGTAGGCTGCATTCCCGTTAGGACAGTTTTACTGGGGGATTATAGTGATGAAGTATACGCAGATTAGAAGGGTTATGCTGGCAACACAGTTCTTTTTAGCAGTTTAATGCTATGCTCTCTATCACTCCGAGGAAAAGATAGTTCTCTAGTTAAAGCAGTTTTCTCAGACTTACCATATCTGCACATCCAGGTTAGTTGTGCATTACATTTCTTCATGTGTATGACCCTACAAGTAAAGTCCAGACGTAGGATGAGGGAGAATGCAGAAGCAGTGAGGAACTGGAACTGTAAGTCTGCAGGCAATGTAGTATAAAGGGGAGGGAAAGCAGCTTGAAGAGGAAAAGAAACACACAGCAGAGACACTGACAGGATTATGAGAATGCAAGGCACTTCAAGAAAGGTTAAAAGATAAAAATGTGAGGGTTGGATAGAAGAAACTGAACTTATGCATCAGAGTGAAGCCAGAATTTAATTCCAAAGACTTAAATCCAGCATCAACAGTCATACACAGAAAGCTGTTGCCAGAGAAATGCCTGTATCAAATATATACCATGTGCTTAGTTTCCTCTGAACTTGACTGGGAAAAAAAAAAAAAAAGCCAGGTCACCTGGAGTCTCTCAACAGCACAGCAGATAGCACCTGTACTTAGACCTTCATATGTAATCGAAGTGACCAAAGGCTACTAATACAGGTTATAAAATAAAGGCCCTTGAGGCTCTGGTAAACTGTATCTAGGAAATTCCATTTTTTCTCTGCATAATGCTATGAAATATAGGGGAAAACATAATGAAGATTTTGAAACATAAAAATCACAGACAATAAAGACAATGATAACAGGACAGAGAAATCAACAGCTATTTTATGGAGAAGCCTCACTGGACTAAATCTGGCTGCAGCTTTTACCCCCATAGCAAAATTCTAACTATCTCTCAGTGCTATATTTTAATGCCATCAGCCTCTGCAATCCACAAGAATAAGATGCTTGAACTTCAAGGGTGTAGGAAGACAGCACTGTTTACAATTTTTATCTGATCCTTTTGCTATGGTGACGGACAATGATCTTAACTGTGGCCATAAAAATCACAAGACTTGAAACTAAAGAGTCTTATTTTCCCTTAGCCACAGGGCAGCCTTTCTGGAATTCTTTTAAATAATCCTGCAAAATAATTTGAGAAAGGATCAATCAGATTTCTTTGAAAGAGAAAAAATGTTTGTGTAATTATACTGTACAACTGATTACCACAACGTGCTACAGAGGCTAAAAATAAATGAGTTCAAAAAGCAGTTAGACAATTTTGTGGAGGAAAAGGCCATTAAACCCATTTATTGAACTTGTTATTTGATTTAATGGCCATGGGCTGCTGGAAGCAGAGAGCATGACTATGGGGTACCTGTTGTCTAGGCACAGGCTCCTGGCTATTGTCAGAGTCAGAGGAGTGGACCAGAAGTACTTTTGACTTGAATAGTGAAGTATGGCTATTTTTATACACCAGACACGATGCAAAGAGTATTTAATTGGCTTACGGTTATCCAGTAGGTGCTTAGACTAACGGAATGAAGAGCAATCTGTCTCAAACATCCTGTCTTAGATGGATGTCTGGGTATAATGCAGACAGATTCAGTTTATTTGTAATTTTTACATTTATCACAAAAGCACTGATGTAAATTATTTCTTCCATGCAGTTTTTATTTGCATATTTGCATCATTTTTTTTTTCACACAGGCTTAATGCTTCCTCATTAGGACCCTTTCTGTTTTAATTTGCCTGTAAACTCACCGTGCTTATATGTGAAAATATGCAACTCTGAATACACAGTAATAAACCTGTAAATTAGTGGCTTAATATTGTGCTATCTCCTCTGTTTTCTTAAATGACAAAGAAATACATATTCAGAAATCTGACTGCTACCAAAGTCATGATTTATAAGTAGAATTCTGTTTTGTCCCTCTATATCAGCTGAAGAGAGAACAAAAATCAGAAAGAGTTTTGATAGCCTGCACTGAGGAGATGACAAGATGGCAATAAACATGTAATAATCATAGAATTGTCTAGGTTGGAAGGGACCATTAAGATCACCTAGTCCAACCATCAACCGAACAACAACCCATCACTAAACTAAGCACTGTGTCAACCCATGTTTTGAATACCTCTAGGGATGTTGCCTCAACAACCTCCCTGGGCAGCTCATTCCAATGCTTGATAACTCTTTGAGTGTAAAAATTTTTCCTGATATCCAATCTGAACCACCCCTGGAGAAACTTGAGGCCATTTCCTCTTGTCCTATTGCCTGTGACTTGTGAGAAGGGACTGACCCCTGCCTCTCTACAACCTTCTTTTTCAAGGAGTTGGTCTAAGGATAAGGTCTCCTCTCAGCCTCCTCTTCTCCAGGCTGAACAACCCCAGCTCCCTCAGCCTCTCCCCATAAGACTTACTCTCCAGACCCCTCACCAGCTTTGTTGTCCTTCCCTGGACCTGCTCCAGCACTCCAATGTCCTTTTTGTGGTAGGGGGCCCAAAACTGGGCACAGTACTCAAGATGAGGCCTCACCAATGCCAAGTAGAGGGAGACGATCGCCTCCCAAGTCCTACTCACCACACTGTTCCTGATACAGGGCAGGATGCTGTTGGCCTCCTTGGCCACCTGGGCACACTGCTGGCTCATCTTCAACTGACAGTCGACTAACACCCCCAGATCCTTTTCTGCCAGGCAGCTCTCCAGCCACTCTTCCCCAAGCCTGTAGCACTGCATGCGGTTGTTGGGACCCAAGTGCAGGACCAGGCACTTGGTCTTATTGAACCTCATCCCACTGCCTTCAGCCCATCAATCAAGCCTGTCTAGATCCCTTGGCAAACCCTTTCTACCCTCAAGCAGGTTGATATTCCCACCTAACTTGATGTTGTCTGCAAACTTACTGAGGGTGCACTCGATCCCCTTGTCCAGATCATTGACAAAGATGAGAACTGGCCCCAATACTGAGCCCTGGGGGATACCACTTGCGATCAGCTGCCAACTAGATTTAACTCCATTCACCACCACACTCTGGGCCTCTCCCTCCAGCAAGTTTTTAACCTACTGGAGAGTACTGCCATCTAAAACATGGGCAGCCAGTTTCTCCAGGAGGATACTGTGGGAGACTGTATCAAAAGCCTTACTAGAGTCCAGGTAAAGAATATCCACAGCCTTTTCCTCATCCACCAAGCAGGCCACTTTGTTACAGAAGGAGATCAGGTTTGTCAAACAGGACCCACCTCTCATGAACCCATGCTGGCTGGGCCTGATCATCTGGATGTTCCTCATGCGTTGCATAATGGCACTCAGGATTATCTGTTCCATGACCTTCCCAGGCACTGAGGTCAGACTGACAGGCCTGTAGTTCCCACAATCATCCTGCTTGTGGATGTGTGTAATATTTGCTAGATGCCAGTCAGCTGGGGACCTTCCCAGTTTGCCAGGACTGTTGGTAAATGATGGTAGGTGGCTCAGTGAACACTTCCACGAGCTCCTTCAGTACCCTCAGGTGGATCCCATTTGACCCTATAGACTTGTTTATATCCAGGTCTTGGAGCAGGTCCTTTACCACCTTCCTTTGGATTACAGGGGCTTCATTTTGCTCCCTGCCCCTATCTGCTAGTTCAGGGGTCTGGGTACTCAGGGAACAACCTACTCTACTACTAAAGACTGAGGCAAAGAAAGCATTAAGTACCACAGCCTTCTCCTCATCCTTTGTCACTACATTACCTTCTGCATCCAATAGAGAATGGAGATTCTTCTGATTTCTCCTCTTGTTACTAATACTTTCATAGAAATAATTTTTATTGTTTTTAACACTCAATGCCAGGTTTAGTTCTACTTGGGCTTTGGCCTTTCTAATCTTTTTCCCTACATAGCCTTACAACACCTTTGTAATCTTCCTGAGGAGCCTGCCCCTTTTTCCAAAGGCATAAACTCTCCTTTTTTCCCTGAGTTGTGATCATATCTCTTTGTTCAGCCAGGCTGGTCTTTTCCCTCGATGACTTGCTTTACAGCACACAGGAACTTTTAAGACTTCCTCCATGAAAAACACCTAGCCTTCCTGGACTCCTTCACCCTTCAGTGCTGCCTCCCAGGGGACTCTATCAAGCAGTCTCCTGAAGAGAGACTGCTTCTCTGGAAGTCCATGATGGCAGGCCAGTGGGCTCCCCTCTTTGCTTCTCTGTGAATTGAGAACTCTACTAATTCATTGTTGCTGTGCCCAAGAAGGCCTCCAGCCATCACATACCCCAAAAGTCCTTCTCTATTCACAAAGAGCAGATCCAGCAGTGCTCCCTCACCAGCTGTGTCAGGAAGCTATTCCTGACATACTCCAGAAACCTCCTAGACTGTTCTCTCTCAGCTGTATTGCACACCCAGCTGATATCTGGCAGGTTGAAGCCTCCCAGCAGGACAAGGGCAAGCAATCTTGAGACCTCTCCCAGTTGCCTTTAGAATCTACCTCTGCATCCCAGTTGGGTGGTCTGTAACAGATGCCCACCAAAATATCAGCCTTGCTGGCTCTCCCCGTGATTCTTACCCATAGGCACTCAACTCTACTATTACCCTCAAACTCTACTATTACCCTCAATTACTTCTTGAGCCTTGCTAACAACCCTCCTCCTCTCCCTCCTTGCCTGTCCCTTCTAAAGAATTTGTAGCCATCCATTGCAGCACTCCAGTCATGTGAGTCATCCCACCACATTTCCGTGATGGCAACTACATCATAGCTTTCCTGCTGCACAATGGGTTCCAGCTCCTCCTGTTTGTTGCCCATGCTGCATGCAGTAGTATAAAAGCACTTCAGCTGGGCTACTATTCCAACCACCTTTTTTGGTGTAGGAAGGCCTAACTTCTATCTCACCATTCCCAGGTTCAGCTGTAGTTCCTAATCCATCAGTTAGCCTTGTGTCTCTGCTGATGGATTACTTGGTCCTCTTCTGTTGTTTTTATTATTGTTTTAATTAATTTGCAGTGGTTCTCATAAACTTTTAGATGACTCTTAAAATCAGTTTTGCACGTTGTTTCTAGGCTGTTGGTAAAGTTACTTAAGTAATATTCTAATGCTACTAAAGCCCTTTATAAAGCATTAAGGTGACATCATTGTCTTTCTGGGACTCTTATGCAACACAGACACTATTTTATCTTAAAACAAACAAACAAAAGGTAGTCATCCCATTCCCCCCACCCTAAGTGGAAAAAAGAGATAGAATAAATAAGAGTTATACTTCCCTCAAAAGGATATTAAATATAATAAAATTTCCCAGAAGTATTAATGAAATAATACAGCAGTTAATGTTTGTAAAGTGATTATACAAACTTAAATTGAAGAACATACATAATATGCTTAGCGCCACTAGCCTTAAATAGAAATCTTACATTTAATAAGCAAGTCATAATTTGATTTGACAGCACTACTTGCATCTAATCGGTCATCCTTGCTGGGGTAGAGTCTGGGATTATCTAAGCAGCGAGATCAGTGCTGTGTGATCTGACACAAGAATTCACAGCACACAAAGGATCATGTTCCCTCTGAGTACCTGAACACAGAGAAACTTGGTGGGAAATTGGAGGTAATTCAGATCTAGTGTACCAGGGCACATCTCCCAGACTACAATTAATCCATGGATGGACATCTGTGCATCTATGCTATTTATATGCATCTATGCTTGTAGATGGACATGCAATGACCTCTGGAAGCCCAGGTCAGGCCACATCTTTCTTCTGTGTTCAATAACAAGAAATGCTTGAAGAGAAAAGTAATTTACCTTGTGATGGCACTTCGGTAATTCTGACATCTTTTCCCTCAGGCTACTAAGTTTTCCTTGAACGGCTGTGTTTGAAACAGCTTGCTGTGGTTTTTTGGCATATTCTGCTTTGTAGGTGTGGCTGAGTGAGAGACAGAATTTTTCTCTTTTTTTTTGATTTTTAAATGGATTGAAATAGTCTTTCAAATCTAAAGACACTGCTCTGTGGATAAAGGAAATCGTGCACTCCAAGTCCTATAAATATTCATCTGTATGTAGAGAATTACTAGCTAATAACTCATTATGGTTAATAACATGTTACAGAGGACATGCAAACAATGGCTGGTAAGGTACTTTCATGGCTTATGTCTGGTCAACCACAACTGATGTGGAATGGACTCAGGTGATTACAAAAATTTACTTGATAGCATACCAAAAAGTTTTAGCTTAATTTTTGTCAGCCAGTTAATAGCCACACAACCATTTTTTTTACATTATTGAGGTCAGACTGAAAAAAATGTAAATTTTGTTTTCTCCCTCCTGATTTTCTGTCAGAAGGACCCCAAATAGTTGAGAGCAAGATCTGTTTATGGGACAGGACACAGAAAGCAAAAATGAAACCCATATCTTTTTACCTTACTATCAATATTTGGTATTACATCCTGAGAGGAAATACACAAAAAATAAGACTGTCATAGAATTTAATTGAAAAGAAAGATGTAGAAAAATATTTTGACCTTTTCTTACTTTATATTCCTCAAGAGGAACTTCATCACCAGTATGCTATGCAGCACTGACTGTGCTGCAAAATTTTCTCACACTGCTACAGTTATATCAAAGGTAGTTCCTGTAATTCTTGACAAATTTTAAAATATGAAAAAAAAAATCAGTAGACAGAACATTTATTCATTTTTTTTTTCACAGTGTATTGACAAAGAGTGTCAGTCTGAAAAGCTGATGAAAACACATGTTAGAAAATTTCTTCCCTTCACTAATAAGTTGCACTCCATGAGCAGGAAGGACCAACTTGGATGCTTTTAGAAGAGGAATTTATGTGCAATTAAAATAAGGGCTCAGGAAATCTAGCAGAGTAAAGATCATTGTTTCCAGGTAAATTTGCTGATGTATTACAGTTTTCTTTTTTACATTTTTAAAGCATTTTCATCGTCGTGTAATAGGTCAGCATGTCAGCATTTACTTTTAAGAGTAAACTATTTTGCAATGATAACTTCAAGCTAAACTTGAGCTCAGGTTTTCTGAAACGCTTAATGGTTTGTCTACTTCAACTAATTTAAGAAGGCTCTCTAGAGTACTAAATATACTTCTGTGCATAAATTCCAGAACATAAATGAAAAGATGCTCTTTTCCTTGGAAAGTAGCATCCATGAAGAATAATTACACCTATCTAGTAGCACACCTCCTTGGAATATAAACAAATTTTAGATATTTGTTACCTGGATGTAGTATGATTCTGGTTCTTTGTTGTTCAGAAGGAATTTCTGGTTGCTCTTACTGCAGGAAAAATAATTAGAATTTACATTCAAGAGGTGAGTTATATGTGTGTGTATGAAAGGAGTCAAGAGAAGCTTGTAAATGAAAAATAGCTGGACTAGATCAAACAGAGAAAGGAGGGAACGCCAATTAAATTTAGGAGAGTATGGAAAACATAGATGAGCAAATTAACTCTTTACTGCCAGCTGTTGAATAACAAGATTTTCACAGCTGATTTAGCCTCTTATACCTTAAAGCTGACATTGGAGTATTTAAAAAAATACTAGGTCTGCAGCCTGGAGAAAAAAGCCAAGACAACTGATAAACCTGCCCTCTGCCACCAATATAAGTATCAAAACCTTTCATCTAAAATGAAGCTCACCAGAAGAACCATATCAGGCTGTTTAATTCTGTAGATCAATTCCTGGAAAAGTTTGAAAACCTGAAGTTTGTTGCTGCTACAAGCCTCAGAGAATGTGAATGTGCACTTTGGACAGACAACCAACCTCCAGCACCTGACAGTAACACAAGCCCCCATAAACACGCTTACATAGTAAACTTTCCAGATGCTGTAAGACAGCATAGGACAAAATATAAAAAGATTCCTGAAAATGATTCTATGTGTTCTTTGAGTCTTTGATGGGGAAACAATTCAGACTTCACATGAAAATATCTGATCTTTGCCTTTCACCTTAAAGGTGTCGAAGCTGTTCCCTTTCTAAATCAGATTAGCAACATGAAGAAGCCACAAGAAAGCTTATTAACAGGGGAAGAGTGAGCTGCAGCTTCTCTGAATGGCACTGTAATCCTGTCTTCTGAGTTCATCGTATGTTTGCAAAGTTTTAGAAATAAGTGGGTAACAATTTGTCTACAGAAACAAAACATAGGAACTGAGCACCTGTGATGTGGACTTGTAAAAATAATGCTGACTAGATGTACTTACAAGAGGGACTCCTAAAGCGTACCATTTTCTGTTGTAAATGATTTTGATAGGTTGACTGCCTGATGCCCACAGAGCCACTCTCTCCTTCTACCTCTTCAGCAGGACTGGGAGAAAATAAGATAAAAAAGCTGACAGGTTGAGATAAAGACAGGGAGATTACTGTCATGAGAAAACCAGACTTGACTTGGAGAAAATGAACTTAATTTATCCCCAATTAAAATAGACTACTGTGCTGAGAAAGAAAGACAAATAAAAACAACAACTTCCCTACAGCCCTGCTTTTTTCCACTCTCAACTTCACTGTCTCATTCCTGACTCCTCTACCTCACCTCCTCAAGCAGCGCAGGGGATGGGGAATGGGGCCTGTAGTCAGCCCATAACAGCTCCTCTCTACCCCTCTGTCCTCTGTCCGCTTTTCTCCTTTTGTAGGGTGGCTCCTTCCCATGGGATGCAGTATTTCAGGGTAAACTTGCTCTCTATGGGCTGCAACTCCTCCAGGGCACATCCACCTCCTCCACCATGGTCCTCTCCACAGGACATAGAATCATAGAATCCTCCAGGCCGGAAGGGACCTCCAAAGGTCATCTTGTCCAACCTCCCTGCAGTTGCAGGGACACCCCCAACTAGACCAGGTTGCCCAGGGCTTCATCGAGCCTCGCCTTGAATATCTCCAAGGAAGGAGTCTCAACCACCTCCCTGGGCAACCTGTTCCAGTGCTCAACCACCCTCAGTGTAAAGAAATTTTTTCTAATATTCAACTTAAATCTACCCTTCTCCAACTTAAGTCCATTACCCCTCGTGCTATCGCAGCAGGCCTTTGTGAACAGCCCCTCCCCAGCCTTCCTGTAGGGCCCCTTTAGGGACTGAAAGGCTGCGATTAGGTCTCCCTGGAGCCTCCTCTTCTCCAGGCTGAATAGCCCCAGTTCCCTCAGCCTATCTTCATAGCAGAGGTGCTCCAGCCCTTTGATCATCTTCGACATAATGGGGATGCCAGCTGTAGCTTGTTCTCCTCCAGACACTGCAACAGAGTCTCTGTGTGGGTGTCTGGAGAACCTTCTTCCNGCATGGTCCTCTCCACAGCACATAGTGTGGATGCCAGCTGTAGCATGTTCTCCTCCAGACACTGCATCAGAATCTCTGTGTGGGTGTCTGGAGAACCTTCTTCCTTCCTCCTTCTCTGACTTCGGTGCCTGTAGGGCTGTTTCTCGAACTCTTCCTCTCTCCTTACTGACTGTGCGGTGTTTTGCCCTTTCTGATACAGGCTGTCCCCAAGGTGCCACTACCACGGTGGAGAGCTCAGGCATGCCCTGTGGTGGATCGGCTGGAACCATCCTTACAGGTTCTGGATGCCAGCACCTTGACACCCACACCCTGCTTCAACCAAAATTTCTGTGCCGCTGAGGGTATGTTCAGAAGCAGACACTACCTGCACTGAAAATCAGGAGAGGCAAATCACTTCCCTTCCAAAACTCATTGGAAAAATTGTGTCGATACACACCTTGCTATCAAGTCTGTAGAGTCATCACTTGTGTATGTCAGTCGGTGTGTGGGGAAGTAATGGAAGAATGGCGAGGAGGACTCTAAACACGCTTAAGTGACTCACATCTGGGGTGGCAGTAGATGCATGTATCACACTAATTGTTGTTTATGTACTTGACAAGTAGTACATCTGTGCTTAGATAACAGAAGCCTGTGGTGGACTCAGAGGCACCTTGTTGAACATGCCTGAGATTCCTGCCCTGCTGCCAGAGAAGATCAAAGCACAGTGGAAAACTCTGCCTGCCAGAATCCCTGGTACGCAGGCAAGAATGGCAGGTCTCTAGCAAGGACTCTCAAACTATTTGGTGCCTGTCCCCCACTTGTATGCCTTTGCCTGGGTGCTGCTTTGGAGATCCTCTGGTTGGTGAGGTATCAAGACTAAATTTAGTCTTTGCATTTTGTCCATGGTTTTGTGGTTGTTCCTGCACCCTGCCTGTGTTGACTCAGACACGGTGTCACTGCAGTTTCTAGTGAAATAGGAACCCTGCCTACATCTGTATGTTTGAAGTACCAAAGAGAGCAGGATATTCCCCCTATGTAGAGTAAGGAAACATCAGGAAAATGCCTTGTGCAGGCAAAGCGCACTTACAAGACTTTAGTGCACAGTATTCTATTAAAAAAAGCTAGCAGGATATTTACTTAATGGGTCAGTTTCCAATTTAGTACATTTTTAAGTAACAGAAATCTCGATTTTATGAATATTAATTGTGTTTTTCCACCATGGATACTAAAGATATACTAAACCATCTGGCAGCCATCATGTGTAATTTGCTGTGTTTAAAATTACAGAACTGGATGGCAGGTCAACTATTTCTGCTATCCAGTGTGTCTTCATTTTGTGTCTGTGCTATCCAATGGCACCCATATGTCTTCCACACAGTGCCAACAGAACATAAAGCTTTTTAAAAAAAATTATTTTAATTGTACATCAGTGAGGGAAAATGTCCATGTTTTACAAAATGTTTTCTTGTATTTTGGATAAGAGGCTGCAGCACAGAAAGAGATTTGTGTCAGAGCTGCAGTGGGGTCATAAACAGCACATGCAGATCTGACACCTGACTTAGTCACTTGGTATCTCAGGGATGAGGTTCCCTCCCACTCCACTTGCTCTGTCCTTGGAAGAGGTGCAGAAGAGCTGCCTTCTGCTGTGGGGATGCAACAGGTTTCACTGAGCAACATACAGCATATTTACTCATGTTGCTGCATGCACAGTGGTTGTGAGTTCAGTAAGGAAGGTAAGAGTAGCAACAGAGAAAGGGAATGAAGGAAGATCTTCTATCAGGCAGAATATTCATGTTGTCCAGTCTGCATTGCCTAATAACTCTGCTTGAGTTATTGAATGCCTTAAGATGGATGCAAATCAGTCATGGATACTACTTGAATAAATGAAGTGCAACCCAAGTCACAGACAGAGGCTTAACAAACCTGGAAACTGTACTGCAAGCTTGTGTGAGACCCTAACTTACACATTCAATTATTTTGCCACTGCATTTAGAAAGTACGGGAAGCCAGCTTCTTACAAGCTGAATTTTACCTGCAAAAAGTCTGTCTGTAAAGGCTGACACTGATGGCTTTTCAGATGCTTGTACTTCAAGCCTTAAGGCAGTTTTGCTTTCCCACAGTGTTGAAGGTTTAATGCATTTCTCCATATTGACAGAAAAATCACCTTAGGGAACTACTGGTACTTCCGGCAATTTTATTGGACATCTGCTCAGTTTCAGGAACATAAAAATGATAAGGCTGCTATTTAATCCTTATAAAACACATTTGAAGAGACTGTTCAACACATGAACTAAAATTGGACAGTTCAACTGCAGCATGCTCATGCTCTTACAATCTGCATATGCTGAATCAAAGAACAACAAAACAAAGTACAACAGTTTTTCCTCTGTCAAAGTTACTAAAAAGTTTTTTGAGTGACTTCAACATTTCTTCTAATTTAGGAATTCTTTTTCTCCTCTCAGAAAATGACTTAGAGCAATTATATTAACAATCTTAACGACGTAGCTGGCCATAGCAACTATATTCACTGAAACAGAAATATCATCATTTTGCTAATATCTTTAAACCTCTAAATCTCTCTACTTTTTCACTTCACAAATTGATAATCCTTAAACAGGAAGCCTGCTTATGTTTTGTCTAGTTAATCTTAGTTCCTGCCTATATTTTTTCCTTTAGTTTAAGAAGATTCTACTAAGCTATGCTTTATCTGGTGGTTGTTCAATGTAAAATTCTCCTGGAAAGCAGAGCAGAAACCTACTACGGGACCAGGTGCTCTTTAATACCTATCCTAGAGCTTCTTAGTTTTAGTGATGGATCTAACAGGAGTATGGACTATATTCCTAATTCTGTCATTTGCTTTGTTCATAATTTCTTTTGTTTCAGGACATAAATGGCCTGAAAATATCTAAAACTCTTATTGCTTCTATCTTCAGAGCCTGGCGTAACACTGCGTACAGAGCAGACGGTCTCAGAAGGCAAATCTGCAAGTGAATCTGTTTGGTATTTCACTTTCTATGTGGAACATGTAGCGCAAATTAAAAATGCTGTTAAAAGCGAAAGAGTGTTGCAAAGACAGATATCACTGCTGCCACAGTGCATCTAGTTTAAATTCTAAGCTCAATGTTTCAAAGTTCTACTTTCAAGCCCCCATTCCTCCTCCAAATCTGGTAGAGACACAGCATCTGCCAAAAACTTATGTATTCAATTTATGCCATTTCCTGACCACCAAATTCAACACTAAACCAAAGATTCCTTCCCTCATCCAAGGGCAAACTACTTGCAGCTTCACTTTTAATTCAATTCACTGAAGGAACAGCCTTTCACTGTCTGAAAAACAGTCCTGAACACCCGCAGGGAGCATGGCTATTACTGGCTTCAGAGAGAGACGTAAGAGGTAGTAAGAGATGAAAATCCTCATTTCACCCTGCTAATTCCACCACTACACTACGGTGATGTGACAGGAAAAGAGCCAAATACCTGTCACTTCCATCCTGCTGAAGTGCTGAAACCAGGATTAGTTATATAATGTTGTAAAACAGGAATTCAGCTCTCCATTCCCTTCCTTATTTCAAATCGCTGCTCCTGCAGCTGAATAGCATTGCCCCAACATGAACAAACAACATGGAGGAGCCAAGTCCTCAAAACTGTAACTCTCACCCAAGAATACTCTTACAAGAGCACACTCCGGGTGACATATGAGCTCCTGAAAATTTCACTTTAAGTAAAACTACAGGGCACACATCACAGAATAGTGAAAACTTTATCAGAAGTTTATTACATTCTGGGTATTCTGTATAGTGCTCAAGCTTATACTTCTGCATAAGGCTCAGGAGCACAGACTGAAACTGGATTCAAACCTGCCTGCACACAAGAGGAACCTAGCAGGCTTGCGCTCAGGTATTTGCCATAGAAAAGCTTACCTTAACCAACAGGCTGGCGTGTCCAATGTCCTTCTGCACATGAGCAGCGAAGATCCCATGAGCGCTGTCCCTGCATATGCTTCCCGTCTAATGGTGCGGATTTCTTCAGCACACTAATTAAGCAGAAAACTCAATAAACTTTAAGAAAGCCAGAGGTACCCTTCCTATCACTTTCATAGCAGTTAACATGTTAAAGCTACCACAGTAAGTGTCAAACTAAAATGAGGGAGACCACACCATCCTTCTTTTTGAGTCAAGGCTGGAAATGTAGGAGAAACGTCTGCTGGGCTGAGGGCACTGGCCCCTGGGCTCTAGACTGGAGAGCTCCAGTTTTCTCCAGTTTCTCTGCCTGTTCTCTGCCTAAAAAGTATTGATTAAATCAATTGCTTTGCCAGCTGGAGTTCAATAATATCAGACAGGCACAAACAGAAGGTATGTCTCAACCTATTCTTTCATTCAACAGGTGACAAATACTTTTGGAGTAGGAAGCCAAGCGAATTAGAGTTGTAAATTTTACTAAAGAGGAAATAAGAAGTGGTTGGCAGAGTGAAACTTAATTAGCTGAAATGAAAAAAAGGAGCAGATGAACAGGTACTTTTGCAGAAAAATAAGGAGAAAGTTTTTCTGCAAGTACTTTTGCAGAAAAATAAATCTTTTAAGAAACATCCAGTGTTATGTATTTTAGATTTTTTTTAAATGCTGACTCTTTTACACTAAAATGTCTAGCATTTTAGCTCTGATAAGGCGATATTCTGACTGTTGCTCTTTCAAAAAAAAAATATTATGAGAAATCTGTTGAAAATAAAATTTATTCAGTGGGCTTCCTTTCACTAAGTTTTAAGAGAAGCACATGAGAAAGTTTAAAGCAAAAAATCCCAGTTTTGATACATAATGCAAAGTGCAGAAATTGACACTGCACGCAACAACAGTACAAGATAACACATAAAGATAAATCACTGAGGTATTGCATAAAAAAAATTTGTCTAGATACTACCTCATTGTGATATAGGATTATTTTTATACCTGCATTAGTGTTACTGAAGTGCCTTTTCCATGTATCTAACTTCTGCACGGCAACACTTTACATGTTTTTGAACCCATTCATCCAACAAAGCCAAGACAGTTGGCTGAATGCTGCATCATTGCATTTAACAATCCTGACAATACTAGGGTCAGGCATCCAAAAACCCCAGCCTAGGGAGTCTTATTATAGCAGATCTGTGACAACAGATGTTGCTCCAGGCTTTGCAAAACAACGTGTTGTGTTTGGCACACTGAGTTAAGCAGCTACAGTGACACATATATTTTCTCCCAGCTGCATAAAGCAGTAATTATATTGGTCTAACTACATGCTAAAAATGTAAAACTGAAGCTAAGCTAGCTTGATTAAGGAATTTGAAACCTTGGACAAGTCCTTGACTTTAATGCAGTGGGTGAACAGCAGGGTCTTAGAAGAACCCTTCCTGGTTTTTGGCAGTTTAGGGAGTAGGTGTTTAATAACTGCTTTTAAAGTTTTCTTTCTGGAAATAATTGAGGCTATGTTTTCATGAAGAATGTCAGGTTGATTGCATTAACTCTATATTTATCAAATAAAGTACTGGGAAATTAAGAGGAAGAAGAATAAACAAGAATTCTACAGATACAATTTATATCAGGAAACAGCTATTTACAGAAAAACATTGCAAGTAAAATTATTACTAGTTCCTCAAAATTGGTTGGAATTATGATTTAAATCTTTAAGAGTAAAAGAGTTATTTAAATGGCTATGAAAGGCAAAATTTCCTATGTAAGTCTCAATTAAAATCACACTCAAATCTAGGAAAAATTTGCTAGCAAAGAGAACTGTTTCTGTTTGTTTTGGTAAATGGAGAGGCTGCTGATCATCTGCTGCACTAAAAGATGAATATTAATCAATTTATGAACTGAGTCATATGACATAGATGACTCTGGGATGAGGTGGTGGGAACTGTCTCAGGAGGATATTCTTGGTCATGTAATCCTCAGATAATACTAATACTCTAATATTTATATTTCGGAAATTAAATAACATACTGAAGATGATCTCAATTTATCAGTGTACCTGTTAACTGAAAAAAAACCTCCAGTCTGAAACATTTTTTAAAGTCAGGATATGTTTAATAGTTGGCTTGTTGTGTAAAATTGATGAAAAGGATTTAATAGTTATGCAGTCACCAAAAAATAAGGTATAAATACAAGATATCAGACATAATTCTGCAGGGAAGATCTCATCACTGAAACATGAAGGCATCATCAGCCCCAGATTTTAAATCCTTCTTTTATATAGAACAATCTATGTTATGTATTGCATTTTATTTTGTATCATTAGCTGCAGTTATTTCAAATAGCATGGTTACTGTTCTTGCCTGTTTGGTTTAGAAGCGGTTAGCTACTTCCCTCTCCTTCCCCTATCAAATACATTTTGTATTTTAACTTCCCTCAAGTAAGTCTATAGACTTAGCCAAGGACATCCATTGAATAGAACTTTTAAATAGATCTACCTTTAACATGTAAATGCTAAAATGTAAATAAAAGAATGTACATGCTAATTACTTAAAAAATATTAGCAATAATTTCTTCAAAACAGCTTGCTCAGAAGAATCATATTGCTCTGCATTGAGTGCAAGCAGAACAAAAGGCTCTTCAGGATAGTTTTTCTTTAAGGTAAATAATCTATAACAGACAGATGGCATTCAGATTTGTTAGTTGTAGTTCTACATGACATACTAGTAAAATAAGGTTTTATTCCCGCTATATAAATAGTGTTGTTAAAAAACACTCAAAAGCAATAAAACCTCATGAACGTGAATTAAAACTGAGCAGCACTTCCCCCTCCCCGGAGATCAATAAAGCCTATTCTTAACTTTCCTTATGCTGAAGTAGGTCTTCAGTCTCTTCTTGAAGCAAATAATTAAATATCATACTGAAGATGATATCAATTTATCAGTGTACCTGTTAACTGAAAAAAATGTCACCTACTATAAAGTGTTCTATGTGTTTATCTACCTAACTTTTGATAAAAACATGGATATAGCTGACAAGAGTCAGATTGGGAACTCTATTGGTTCTTCAGGTGAAATTGCATCCTACTGTACCCTTTGCTTTAATCTTCATCAGAAATAAATCCATTTATGTTAATAAGTTCAAAATGGCAGAGCTGAGCTATAAATATTTCCTTCCCAGTTGTTTCCCATTTCAATCCAATATATTTTCAGACACCAACTCCTTATTATGAAACAGATTATGACACCAACTCCTTATTATGAAACAGATTATGACACTAACTCCTTATTATGAAACAGATTATGAAATTGTCTTTATCTTGAACCACAAGTTTTTCTTAGTTTTGCTCCTCCCATTTTCTCCCCTATCTCCTCATGGATGGAGGTGGACAGGGGTGCGAACAAGTCAGTGGCTGGTGGGTGCTCAGTAGCTGGCCACAATATAGAACAAAGAAATATCTACACACACATAGAGCATTTTACTAGAGTTGGTGAAAAAGATTAAGCTTTTTACAAGCCCTGTGGACTGACTGACTTATCTTAAGTATATCCTGAGAGTTACTAAAAGACATCCTAAGCAAATATGCAGACCTTTAAGAAAAGTGGTTGTGCTGATGTTAGTGGAAGAACGTAGTTAACAGCTGCGGTAAAAAGCTGAGTGAAAGAGATCAAACTTCCCATTTGACAGCAGCAGGCCAGCCTCTTAGCTCATTCTGCCATTCTACATGCAAAATCTGAAAGGAAGAAGCAGAAGCAAGACTGGTTTTGCAGGGAAAGTTCTCAGCTGGATGCAGGCTGTCTATCAGAGACAGAAACTGAATCCACTGTTTGACCAGAGGTATAGATTTACACTAGCCTACAGTTTCCTGTATTTTATATGCAGTGTGTAGCTGCTTGAACTGCCCTGTTTTATTGCCTACTGAAAAGTGAGTGGGTAATTTCACACTTGCTCATGGATATTAGGTTTATTATACCAAGCTTTATTTATACTTTGAGAACTGTTATACATTTTGGAAGAACAGAGCGAGTAGCAGAACTTTATTATAGAGGAATTATCATTTGAGAATAGTAGAGGATTTTTCACAGAGTAATTGGCCATGATTATCTTCCATCCATGTGCACTGTCGCTTATCAGTACAGATAGCCTGGAATGATGATTTTATGAAGTGTTCCTGTACTGTACTGTAACTTTTTTAGCAGTAAAAGCAAGTTGATTATCACCTATGATTGAATCAGACCAGTCACAAAAGTTAATCTCAGGTTTAGATGTCCGATATAGAAGTCATGGTAAATCAAGAATTATTATCTCACAAGAGGAGACAGCCAAGCTTCTATCTTAAAGGGAAAAAAACCCAAACCAAACAACGCCACCCCAAACTCCCCACAACTAAAGAAGATGTAAGAATACAGAACAAAGGGCTCCTGAACTGCAGGGTGCTATTAATGGATCAGAAGGGGACAGCAGGAGGAACAGTGTTTAGTGCTCTTGTTCATCTTGGATGGCCACAGTAAGTTCTCAAGTCAGTTTAAACAAGCCTTAGCTATGCCATTTCCTTGAAGTGTGTTGACATAGCCAATGACAACAAGGCCCAACAGATGATGAAAGAGATGAGGAAAGGAAGCGACATCATACTTTCTAAGGAAAGAGAAGATCAAGACAGATGTAACTTACTCCAATTCTTATAATCACATTCCTACAAATAGAAAGCAATATTGAAGCCATTATTGTCACCATTCAGGCATGATGGGAAGCGTTAAAATAATGGACTACCTATCTAAACACATGAAAATGAGGTAAAGAAAAAAATTGTATAATGTATGATTATCAGACATTTCAGCTAAACCTGAAACATGGATAACGTGCTCTGTAAACTATCCATCAAACCTATCCTATGTTATTCCATCTGACAGATTATACGTCTGATCTTCGGTGCATGTAAAATTGCCAGATATCCAGCAACTTAAGAAGACCCAGGCTTTTTGTTTTCACAAACAAAGAGCCTGAGCCTAGTAGTAAGGAAAAATAATATCTTATTCTGCCAAAATGCCAGAGTTTGAATGTCTTGAAAAATAAAAATGAGAGAAAGGTTGGGTGCAGATAGCTAAGCCAAGACATTGGGCTTAAAAACCACCAGCTTTAGGGTAACAGAAGCTGCTAAGGGAACACAAGGCAATTAAATCTAAGTTAATTTTCTAGTACAGAAAGCATAATCAAAAAGCAATTAAAGGTACTTGAGGAAGTGATCAGATGACCTAATCGTTCACCAGCAATCTGAGTCTAGATTGTCAGCTGTGATCATGTAGTTGTGGCTTAGTCAAGTCATAGTGTAAGACATAAGTTTTTAACGAATTGAGACAGTGGCATAAGGGTGAAAATAAACCCTCAAAATTCAGAAAAGATAGACATCATAGTACATGGTAGGGATTTTAAAGCTATTAATCATTTACAGCACAACCAGAATAGTGTCTAAGCAGTAATTAAAGACAGATTAGGATCAAATAATACAAATTATACAAATAATACACAAGATGTAATTGGCTTAGTAGCATTAATTACTCTGCATGGACCCAACTTATGTTTGCACATCAGCAGCACAGATCCTGTATTACAGAGGAAACAGTAGCAAGCAATTTCATTTGTAACATGACTTGGTAAGACCTGTAAATTCAAGCCAGATGACACATTTATATTCCAGTTCTATCACACATGCTGCCTCTTAAAAGTTACTTTATTTGCATATAGACAGGTATTTATTTGTAGGAAAAACATGGAACACAATGTAAGCAGAAGCAACACAATGATGGTACATTTTGACCAAAAGGACTGCAATCTAAACAGCTTCCAGCCGTATCACCCCAAAATGGGTAAGTCCTAAGGCCTAATAACGAATGACCCATACCTTTAGTGACTTGCTCAGTGCCAGACTTCTTGCCCCTTATGAAAAACAGTTGTGTGCTATAAGCACTCAAAATTTTACTGACATTTAGTTTAATGAAAGGAAATTATTTTCCTTTCAATTAGCTCAGGATTATTCTGCTCTTAAATTGACTGCTAATTCCTAATGCAAGCCTCCTATCCATCCATACAGCTATTATAGAAACTGCTCCTTAGTTTGAAATTGGTGCAGGTTTCTCCCTTTCAATTAAAAATGACATTAGGAAGTTTTTTATACTCTTTGTACTCTAAAATCCCCATTCTGTGCTGCAGTGAAACGCTACAACAAATTCATGAAAATAACCTACTAATACCTTCTAAACTTTGCCCTATTTATCGTCTGCTTATGCTTTACTCTCTTGATTCTGGGGTGTTCAATTCACACTATTTTCAGGAAATTACTTTGCCTGTATTTCTTCATAATTTTTGAAATTAGCCTCTAGCTATCAAATTTCCATTTCTGAAAGTTAATACATAATATGTCTTCACCTCCTATATATTGTATCAGTGGATTTTCTTTCTTTTTTTCTTTTTTTTTTTTTCCCTTTCATAGAGGAAGAGAGGGAAAGGTAAATCTTCTGTATAGAGGCTTTGATATTATTCTAGGTTGATTATATTTTTGCAGCTAATCGTTAGTAAGTATTAATTGAACTTATCTAACAGGTTTGTAGGTTGACTTTCACTGCATCACCAACATTACGTTTTCAAGAACGTGTCGGCGCTTTAAGACAGATGATCCAGAAGTAATTAAGGCAAATGCTATCCCAAGCCAGGGATTTAGGGTGCTCAGTCCCCATGCTCAGAGTATTACTGGCTTTAAGACAATGAAAGCCCATCCAGCGAAAGCATGCTAGAGCGCATCCACGCTACTTTTCCTGCCACAGTCTTTTATCATGGTTTGTGTATGGGTTCGCATGGCAAGGTTTTGGTAGTGGGGGAGCTACATGGGTGGCTTCTGTGAGAAGCTACTAGAAGCTTCCCCCATGTCCAAATAGACACAGTGCCAGACAGCTCCAAGACAGTCAGAGAAATCTGGAGTAAAGTTGAGCCCAGGAAGAAGGGAGGGGTAAGGGGGTAGATGTTCTAAGATTTGGATTTATTTCTCATTATCCCACTGTCCTGGTTTGAGGTAAAACGAACCAATTTTCTGTTTTACATTTTTACTTTCTTAGCTGGGCCTCTTCTAACTAGCTAAACTCTGAAATTAACAGCACATTGTTCAGAGCTGTTCCGTCTCACAGTGATAAGACCTGATTATACCAAGGGATGCTATGCAGAGAGGCCCTTGTTTAGACTTATTGCTGGAAGAACCAAGGTCAGATAATTTTCAGCATTTGCCCGTTGGAGGGTCCCACCTTCAAGGAGGAGCGGACAGGACAGGTNCATTTCCTCAAGCTGAATTTGATTTGCCCATGACTCTAATTAGCAAAAGATCTCTCCCTGTCCTTCTCTCAACTCATGAGCTTTTCCTGAGGAGGGGCAGTAACATGGCATCCAGCCAAGTTCAACCCATCACAGTTTACAAGAAACTTGGTAAATTCCTATTTATACACAAATTCTTTAAATCCTCAATGATAGCACAATACTATAAGACATCAGTTTTAAAAAATGTTTTTTAGGCAGCAGGAGGTTTAGGATCAGCCCTGTTTAATTTTGATATGATTCTGTCATATCAAACAACAGCTTTGGTGTTTTAAAGAAAGTCCCCTTACAGATAATTTCTGGATCACTGTCTTTCACATCAGTTGTAACAACATTTGCAGGTGCTTTCCTTCAGATTGGGAAGGGGTACCTGCAAAATTATATAGGAAACAGCTAGGCTGGAGGTATTTTTAGCTTGACAACATGTATGTCAAATGCCTTCACAGTGTGAAATCATTCCCTGGAACATCATCTTCTGCATCATGTTGCAGAATATGTTTCTTTTGTATAAGGTCTTGAGTTTGTTATGGGATGTTCCAGATGTGCCTTACACATCTGTGGCCTGGGGTCCATGGGAGAGATGTTGCATGGACCTTTCAGGACTGTATCCTGCACCACTGCCCGTAGCTGAGCAGGATCACAGAGACAAAGCGTTCAACAGCACAAAGATTCATCTGCCTAGAAAGCTATCATTAAATTCTCCTACAAATCACTGCTTTTATAGAGTAAGTTATGAGAACTTAAGACATGTTGTTAAATCAAAACTATGATGAACATACCTCCAATGTTAAAATATCCTGCTTCACATTGCTGATTTTAGGGCCAAATTTTCAAGAAGTGGCCTCTTTAAAGCGCCATTTTCTTGTGCTACATCCCGCTTGTCATTTTTGCAGAAAAATGCTGGAGAAACTGCATGTTTTTACCTTTATCTGTTCGACTGTCATAGAAAAAAAACATGTTTTCAATTAACAGCTTATTGGCTGACAACCCTCTATCTTGTTGATGGCACTCAGCTTAATGACAGGTTAATCTTCTGAAGACTGAGATCTGACACACCTCCTTTCCAGGAAATCAGAAAACAAATAAAATTCTAATCAGTTCACATGTGGCCACATAATTCCTCACCACTGCTTGCTGCAGATATGACCAGGAATTATTTTATCAGGTTAAAACAATATTTCATTTAATCTTCAACAGGAGTCAACAGGCAGAAGCAAACAGACCACGATGCAAACAATCAATACATTCATACTCAACAAACTTCCCCTGAGAGGAGGATGAATGGGCTGTGCGGGGATGAATTTTTTCCTGACCTTTCCGAGTGATCGATATACATCCTGAAGCATGAAGACTGACAGCACCAATAAGTTTTTATCCCAGCCAGTTTAACTACAAGCATTACTCATGCTGTGCTTTATAATTTAGTCTCGTATTAACATACAGCTTTATTTACTGCTCTCTGACATTCTATTTCTTCTAGCACAATGCAGAAATGTTGGGCAAGTTGAGTTATAGGAGCTATAACACCACAATGTTATTTTCCCAATTGTATATACATTAACATTCTGGTCCCTTACTTTTGGAAATGAAATCTGCAGTGCTAAAGGCCTGGTCTCTATCCAAGGCAAAGCCATTTATTTTAGTTGTTTCCCTCTCCACCCCCCACCCCCCCCCTCCTTTAATCTTTGAAGATGTATGTGGGGGTGGCATTTTCAGCCATCTGAAATAAAAGTGGTTCTGTCTTTTTGATGCTTGAGGGAATGCGAGAACAATCTAATTCAAGAAAAGTTACTTTTTGGTTCCGAATAAAAAGTTGTAGGAAATTACTGTGAGCTAACAGTCTGAAAAATGGCTGAGGAGCTATTTCAATGAAAAAACATAAGTATAGACAAACCTTCACAGCAGCAATGTAATTAGTCCTCTTGTCAAATACATGACCTGAAATACCACAGTGTAAGAGGCTATTGCCAAATTCAAGAAGCATTAATCCTGACTTGATCTGATCACTGTAATAAAATTACAAACACAAGAAGATGAGCTTCATCGTCATTCATGAGCTAAAAGATGAGTAGAATTATTTGTGGCTCGGCATACAAATTTCCTTTTCCAAAGAGCTTGCTAACTATACATTGTATAAACTAAGCCTGTGCTCCTGAACCTGGTATTTCACACAGGCAATGTCAAGGGCAGTAAAAAAAACAAATCATCATCTTGCTCTTAATGGCTACACTGGTTTCAAGATGAAGATGTTAAGACTTGTAGTTGATATTTATAATTACAAGAAAACTTTACTGTATCCCATTTCTCAGTGGAAAGTTTAATCATCATATTTAGAATTAAAAAAACACCATACAGGGTAAAGGCCTTACGGGAGCAACTTTTTTAGTAGAGACGCCAACTTCTGCATGTTTGAGAGAAACATATTAAAGGTGCCCTGAATCACTATCATGATAAAATCTCCAGCAAGAGCTAACCATACATTTGTATTTTGGTGTCCAAAAAATGTGAGTCCAACAAGTGTGGAGTTACATGAAAAACAGGTAAGTAACAACAGCAGAAAGAGTACATACCTATTGCTGGCAGACCTGGAAAATGTTCCAGGGAAGCTAGAACCCCTTGTAATGCTAAGTAATGCTATCATTTATGTATTAAAACGTAACCAAAACAGCTTAACTTTAAATGTGTTAATTCTTTCTGTGCAATCAAATGCTACCTAGAGTGTACACAAGTTTTGGTAACTTCCTTACACCTTAGGATGCTCTTTGCTTGACCTCATTTTTTGAGGCTTCCCTGTATGGTATTTGATACAGCAGATTTTATTTTTTTTTACCATGTCCCATTTTCCACGTGTTTCTGGCTGTCAAATGACAAAGAGAAAACCTATGTTTCAGTGACACTGTAGCCTGTGGACGCAAATGCAGATTCTCTGGGGAAAATCTTTGATTCCTTACTTATTTAAAAACTGCCTAAGAACCTGAAATAAGATTTCTTATGGAAAGGAAAACACAAACTCATTTACTATACATACTCCAACCATTTAAAGGATTTTTTTTTTTTTTTTTTTTTTTTGAAAAATACCCTTTTAAAAAATTGGAAAAAAAATTTNAGTAAGATTTGGTACACATCAGCCTCTGCTATATAACAAACATCTTTTCTGATGTTTGTCTTGTCTTAATCTCTCAGTATTTAGTCCACAGAGCTTTAGTGAATAAAGTGTCTGCCACCGTGGTGGCACAGCAGCTAGTCACTAGAGAGCCCACAGGCAGCTGTGTTAAAATGTAACTCAAACGGCAGGACAGGAGACAGCTGAGGCTGCTGGGGGACACTCATGCGATTCTCACCTGCACACACGCTCCCGCTTGCTGAATGCGTTAGACATCACACAGAGGTAATAGGGCTCACAATGAAGGGGTAAGTATTTCACTTCAAATTAGGTCCAGTGAATCACTTTTGATAGCATTTGCACAATATTGGGTGTTCCTGAAAGCACATTTGAAATTGCGGGGTTACAAAATAAATACTCTGCAAACACAGAACTACAGTAAGAAGGGAAATGAGGGTTGCAATACGGTACCTCAGGAGAACAGGGATGATTTTCACAGTTCAAAAAGGAAAGAGAGTATGTTTGTCATCTAGGTGATCTAGTTATCTTTGGGGATGGAAGCCTCTGTCTTTAGAGCTTCTTACTGGCATGTGGGCTTTTTTCCTACAGTTGTCTAGGCACCGAAATGACAGAACTGATCCTTCAAAGAAAATTAGGTTTTGCTGCACTCTTTTGTGACCATGCACTTATTCCTTAGAGAAAAGAAGAGGCCAGCTATGCTGAAACCTGCATTTTTCCTGCTTAGGTCAGTCCATTTAAGAATTGTCTGTCTTTGATTTTACAGTATAACTCATGAATAAGTGTGAAGTTTGACCTTTTCTAGTTCCCCGCTAATGCTAAATGGGTTTCCAATCAGGTAGACTGTCTCTGTAAGACGAAATGTGACTTTTTCTGAAGGCAAGCTTCTATTTGGTATGATGTAAAGCCAAAACCTGACTGTGTGTATGGAGTCTGTTCATTCTTATTCCAGCACTGTTTTGTAGGTGTTTGTCAGTAAGCATGAAACACATTTGTTCCTGGGGCTCTGCTGCCTCCACAAAGAAGAGCTGTTTGTGGTCCTAATGAAAAAGCCCTCTAGGAAAAAAAGTGCATGAAACTTAGGCACTTAATTATATATGCCTGTCATTAAACGGTAAAGGCTCACTGAATGACTGTTCAAAAGGTTAGCAACTGACATTTTAAGTTAATGCGCTGATTTCAGTATGCCCCCTGATGCAGCGACACAAAGAAACAACTACAGAAATAAGCTGCAAACCGCTTTCTAAAATGACTTCTAACTGCTCTTACAAACCTGTGGAGAAAAAAGGTCACTTCGATTATGGACACCTGCTCTTCCTGAGATGATGCATCCTGGGCATGTTCAGGTGACATCATGTCAACTCTCTCCACCCATGTGCCAGGCAAACATTACATGCATGTAATTTCTACCATTTGTTGACAATTCAGGCTAGCATCAATGGACATTACTGACCACCTTAACTCTGTATTTTCTGCTTTTAGGAAACTCAAGAAACGAGAACATGAAATGACCCTGTATTTTTTGCTTCTCAAAGATCTTGAGGTTGACTGCCAACTAGACTACCAAGAAGACTGCAAGATGAGCAGAATGCAAATTTCTTCTTTAAAAAAAACCAAAAAATGTTATAAAACCAGAAATAGTATTATGTTTTAATATGAGGATTTTGCATAATAAATTATCACAGACGGTACTAGTTCAACATCTAAATTATAGGTCACCTTGTGATTCTTCAAGTGCTATTCTATATACATTTCCAGTACATATAAAAGATGTCACGTACAGAACTTATTTATATAATATTCTTTGTACAAGGAATACAGAATTTCTAAGAGTGGTCACTTCATATCAAATAATGTTTGTACCTTCTTGACAGAATAAATGGATGTATTGATTTAATAAATTTGAGGCTGAAATACTCCAGATGAATTGGTGACATGCTTCAGCCCAAGGCCCATCTCACCACCTATTTTGTTCCCAGAAGTGCTATGAGAAAATGTTGAGGGAGATCAGGAATAGGGCAAACTATATGGAACAGGGCAAGTTTCTGCAACAGCTGTCAGCTACTTCCAGCTGAATTATTTTACATGAAATTTTTGTACAGTTTCTATAAATAGCTGAAGTATACTTAGGCATGAAAACAAATAAAAATTTTCAAAAATAGGAAAACATTTATACTTTCATCCTGGAAAAAGTGTTAGTATCACTTAAACTTTTTGAAAGTGACCTTCCTTCCTTCCTTCCTCTCTCCCTCCCTTCCTTTCTCCCTCTCTTTCTCTCTCTGATTTTGAACAGCATATATTATGCATCTCTTTTCTGCATTGTGTTATCACTACACTTTAGGATGTAATTTATTATTCCTTGATAGGTCGCTTACGTTCAAGAAGCATCCAAAAAGGGCTTAGCCTCTCTTTAGCTGAAAATCCTAAAAAATTCTGTAATTTGTGTGAAAATTTTGAAAAAATGGACCATAGTTATAACAAAGATACTTTACTTGAAAAGACTGCAGTATAAAGAGATTGTATAAAGCTGCCACAATAAAATGTGTACATTTTTCAATCTTCCATGGGATCCATGCACAACTGAAGTGTTATTCCATATTCATTTGGACAGTGGAAAGAACATTTATCTTACCAGCAAGAGTCCTTTGAAAGTATTATAGATAATAGGCAAAGTATTAAAGATAAAGGCAAATTCAGAGGATGTAGTTATATTTAGATTTTCCAAAAGCATTTGACAAGGGATTTCAATCAAAGAAACAGAAGGTACAATAGAATATGGGATTAAAAAAAGCAGTTGAAAGAATAAAGGGAAAAGCTGCACAGCTGGAAGCTTTTCAATTTGGCAGAGATTACTGCAATACCTGTACTCTTTCTAACCTCTGGAGGGGGTAGGAGTACTCCTACCTCCTAGTAATTCTAGGAATTAGTTAGAGATTGCCCACAGATGAAAAGCCAATTGTCTAAATAAATGAGAGAGGTTATAAGAAACCAATAGCCAGTAGGGCAGTAACACAAGTGTATCAAATGAAATTTCAAAGCAAAATTTTGGCATTTCTATGATAGTTGGCTCATGATGACTCATGAAATCTTTATTTGCCCAATTTATGAACCATAAGTGAATTCACATATTCTATATGTTCTAAACGCTTAATTTTACTAAGTCCTTGTCTCGTATTCATTTTAGAAGAAGTAACAACTTAGTATGAATGAAGCAGGATTAAATAAGAACTGCAAGCATTGGGCTAAACAGAATACACAGATTATGCTTTCAGGCAATTAAATACTAAGATAAAAAAGATACACAGAAGATAAACAAGCATAATAAATGCTGGAATAGACAAGCTTCAGAAAACAAAGAGAACTAGATGAAGACAAGAGTAATCCAATTGGTCAACTTGCTGAGAAGCAATGTTCCTAGAAGAAATGATAAGAAAATAATACTAAGAAATAAGAGGTGAGAGCTTGGTAAACTAAAGGAGAAATGCTGAATCACAAAGAATTTTACCTGTAACTTAACTTAGTGGGAATTTTCGATCAACTTATCAGCTATGTAAGGAGATATAATTTGTTCTAGAAAAGAAAAAAATGTGGAAAGAAAATTTGATGCTTCATAAGAAAGGAAAACAAATCAAAAATACTAGATGAGGTGAAATAAAAAAAGGGGAGAGTTACTAACATTGAAGAGCACATCACTAGAAGTGGGGCTGATGTGCTTTCCTGTAGTTGAAGTTATTTTATTATTAAAAATAGATTTCAAACAACTACTGACCATCCTTGTGTGATTTTGCATCCTTGCTAAAGCTAATAGCTTTTGCAAGACTTGAGATATGTCCAAGCATCTGATTGCAATATAAGCTGTGCTCAGAAATCCTTAATAGACAAAATAGATATTACCCAAGGCATTGTGGTAAAACCCCAAACAAAATTAAATTCCCCAAAATGTAATGACTTGAATAGAAAATCCAATGAAGCAACAGATAAACAGATGTCACTATGAGATACAAAGCACATTAGCTATGAAACAGAGGATAAGCAAAAAAGTAGAATTTGAAAAATCTGGATTAGCCACAGATAGAGGTAACAGCAAAACAGAGAGAAGACTTCATGATGTGGAAGAAAAGCCTGATGTTCTGAAGTGATACATAATGGAGGGGATGGAATTGGGAAACAAAGTGAGCGTGAGAAGACATCAAACCATACCCAGCAGAAAGCAGAACACCTGCAAGCAGTGAGGGAGCTATGGCACAGCGTTTAATTCCCATTTTATCAAAGACCTGGAAACAAATAACACATTTTAGAAATCCTGTGCAAAATCCATTGTTTTCAACTATCACTTGTCCAAAGAGGTAAAGGCAAAGGAGCTCCAGCAATGGAATAAGACTCTTGAGTGTACTTGCCACTCTGGAAACTTCAAAGTGGAGGAGGTCCGACTTTCAGAATGAAACTCCAGTTGATGGGCTTACTCCATAGATGGGCCCAGAGCACCGAAGAGCAGGTGATCCCACAACACAAACCCAAACAGCACAGCATGCTTCAGCTGCTAGGAATGAGGCAGAGGGGTGCATGGGCTGCAGTGCTGCATAGCCTGTGAGCCAACAGCTCAATGGGCATATGAGAACCGGGTTTATGAGTATCACAGAAATCAACTTAATATAAACCTATGATTATATAAGGACAAATAAAAAATGAAACTATTTCGTGTCCTTTTATCACCACAGAGCAAAGGGTAGAAATTACAACATGTGAGGCACTATGTTTTCATCTCTGATTATTAATAACTCTATTAAGTCCCTTCTTGGAAAATAGTAGAATAATTTAATAAAGAGTATGACATGACAGAAAGATGGAATGCAGTAGTCTAAAAATGAACATGCTAAATAATTTTTAGAACTATGCTACTTCTGCAAACCTAGTTGATAAGGAAAGATTCCATTGTTAAGACAGCAATTAGGCATTAAATATATTTAGGGAAAATCTTAAGATTTCTTATTCCATTCAGACAATTGCATTGGAAATTGGAATGAAAAGAATGATATTATGTATCACAAAGTGACAACTGGACCAAACAGTAATTTTCTGTTCTTTAGATTAGCAGAAACAAGCAGATGTCCTTGTTCACACTATTAAAAGTTTGTTTCCGAGAACAAGATTTTGTCTCTGAAGAAGCATTAAACCATACAGTTTTGTGATGCAAATTCCTGCAAACAGCAGATGTTTATTTACCCTCTGCCCTTTGATCTTATGCAACAATTCTTGATGCAGAATTTCTCCTTGGAAACCAAGTTCTGGGTTCTGGCTCAATATCCTGAAAGACTTACTTTCATTTGCACACTTAATCACTGTTTCTATGGACTAAGGAAGGTAATTCCTTAAAGGCAGTAAGCAAAAAACTTGCCTGACGTATCCTATTCCTAGTAACCAACAATTCCTAAACTTAGTACTACTTCAAAGGAAATGCTGGTTTCTATATTCCAGGTATGTGAGGAAGGTGGTCTACTAACTCTTTCAAAATGATCACTCTCAGTTTCAATCACAGCAAAGTTGGTGTTTAGCAAAAATGCATGATTATTTCAAGACTTATAAGCTTCTACATTGCATTTGAGTAAGAGGTTACAGCATCTGCTTTCAGAATCCTAATGCTTGTCTGAAAAACTCTGAGTTGAGACAATCTTGAAAAAACACTCATACCTTAAACATAGCATGATGGTTTTAACGCTTTTACAGTCAGAATATTTTATATTAAAAAAATAGACCCATTTGGAGATTTTGGGTGTTTTGTTATGATTTTTTTATGAAGCTGTTCCAAATAATCAATCTTTAACTAGGCAACAGTAATGCCATAGCTGCCACAGGAAAAGGACCATGTAGCTCCCAATCCCTTTAACTATCCTGCTTTTTTTTTCTGTTCGTCCGGGAAGACAGGGAAGGAAGGGAATCCAGAACACAAACAGAAAACCCCAGTGCTTAGTTCTCAAATCCAGACTGAGCCCAGCAGAAGTTTTGAAAGAAAAACCAGATGACTCGAAAGTTGGATAATATTCAAATAACAGCTAGCCTGGGACTGCAGATATTCCAGTTGCTTTCAACATCTCTCAATTGACTAAGGTGATTCTTTTTTGTCATTTGTCAAATGTAGTAGTTTTCTCAAAGTGCTCAGAGGAATAGAGGGTAAGAACTCTGGTCTATCACACCTACAGTATAGAACCAATCAATATACGAGAAAAAGGCAGCAAGAGAAGAATATTATGTGCTATCGTTATCTTGCGTTGCCTGGCAAGAAGCTATTCTTTTATGGTTTAAAGTACAGCACTGTTCTCATATGGGGTTCTCCCGAGTGACTACTAGAAAGGCTTTGTTTTATACAATAGATCCTTCTCTGAAAGTACTTTATATAATTCCTATTAACATCAACTGACAAAATAGGGATTTCTAATTTTGGCTCTCAGCTCTAGGAAGCACAGACTGCTCAGAGGCACTGGATATTACACTAGCATTTCTTACTAGATCTGAAAAAACGAACTAAATGTTAATTGCACTGAAGTAAGATAAAAGCTACTTTGTTGTAAAGAATATGTCCAAATCATGCAACCAGAACAGCCCTATGTGAAGAGTCTGGCTGAGCCACAAAAGGACAGCAACTTTTCGTTGTCACTTAACTTCTTTTAGTAGAGCAACCAGAAGCAAAGTT
Organism: Pedionomus torquatus; assembly: GCA_013398155.1. NCBI lineage: Eukaryota > Metazoa > Chordata > Aves > Charadriiformes > Pedionomidae > Pedionomus > Pedionomus torquatus. Next base: position 92,943 of record VZRU01000258.1, read on the forward strand.
TCATTTGAAATTTCTTTCAGAAGGTTATTTTTCAGAACAGACTTCACCTGGCATGCAGGTCTCGAACATGGCTTTGTATCCTCTGCCCTATGAAAAGGGTCCACAATTCTCTCCATGTGCTTAAAATCAGGATGTCTCCACTGCTTCCCACACAGAACAGATTTTTAAGATCCCATTCCTGCCTCGCTCTCAGTCATGTATCTGTTTTTGCTCTCACCAGGATGAGGCCCTGGGAACTCAAACAATGAATATGACAGAAATAATGAGGTGACTCAAAAGCTGAATTCACTATTAGGCTGGGTCCAATAGGAGCATACCCTCAATGTTTAGTGTATGTTTGCAGGTATGGAACAAAACCATGCACTATTATAAGGTCACAAGAGTAAACTTATCTGAGAGAACTAGCTGTCAGCCGTGGCTTTCAAAAAGATGCTAAATATTTTATTCTCTATAGCTACATATATACCTATGTATTTACACAGTAACAGAGCAAGTCACAAACACAAAAAGTCATTCAACATTTGCTTTCTAGGTATATTACTACTGGGTATGATTTATTACTGTAGCATCACTGAAGGTAGCTAACAGAGGAACAACTACATCAAAAGGACCCAACTGATGAATTGAGAGGTTACTATCCTCCATATCCTTGGGGATTTTTGTACAAGTCTTTAGACCCTGTACCTTCTAAATTAGAGAAATATGTTTGAACTCTCCTTGTAAGGCACATATCTGGGGGAAACCCAGAGAGAGCAAGCCAAAGCAATTACCAAATTATGGTAAATGTGGGACCTGATGTCTAACCCTGTGACAACTTTTCCATTTCTTCAGAATACCATGCTTAACTGTATTCATCATGCCCAATCATCATACCCAATTATTGCTTGGAGCTTGTATTAGTTTAACAAAAAAAAAAAAAAAAAAAAAAAAAAAGCAATTAGCTGTCATTAAAAAAAGAAAGCAAACCTTCAAAGCAGCCCATCATGAAGGAACTTGCTGTTCATATTCCATGAACTACCTCCAGATAGTAACATTTAGGGCAGATGAAGTGCTATGACTTGAAGTGTGAAAGATGATGGCTCATCCACAATGACTGAAACCTGCTGTCAGCCTTCTCGTTAAAGAGTCAGGATCTGGGACCATAAACCCTATGAGAAGAGAAAATATGGTACTATAGAAATGACACGACATATGAAAACCTAGCTGAGGTATTTCCAAAATGTTTCCAAGAGTAATGTCTCTAACTGGAATCACATTAGTAAGGAAGACAACATTTATCACTTCATAGCTGGTATGCTGTAACCCTGTAGCCCAGTAAATACTGGATTGCCAATGCTAGCAGCAGTGTAGAGTTTGCAAGGCCTCAGGACAGAAGTTTGTTGGTGCTACTTGGTCTCAACTTTTCTTGACCTGTCTACAATTTCCAAACTTAGCTAGAATTGCAACTAATTACAAGGCCATTATGCCTAGTTTGGTTTATTTTTGCTTATCTCTGTATGGTATAACTGTGGTTGTATACAGATATTCTCAGTGGAAGGCACAGTATGATAGAAGAGGCCTTAAAAAGTGGGGACACAGGATGTGGTCTAGAGAAATGCAGGCATGGGATAGAAAGGGGTACAGCATAGGGTGACATCGGAGGCCCCAGTGCTACAAACAACACACCAATGGTCAAAGAAATGTAGATTCAGAGCTGAGCAAAACCCTATTTAGAGGTGCAAACAGAATGAAGAACAAGCATCCAACTTGCATGAAACGCACTATATATATAGGTTAATCAGTTGTATTGTGAACTTGTATGTAAAGAAAGAGCAGTGTACAGCATGATAGCAAACACATAAATATTATTTCAAGAGGCTCCTAAGATGAAGGAGGAGAAATTAACACTATCATGTCCCTCATGGCTAAGGATTTTAGCTGAATGATCCCCTCTTCTTTCTGTAGACTTTGGTGCTAAGACCCTAAGGGGCAATGGAAGACTGAACATAGTATCAGAGGAAGTAGCAGACACTAGGAAGTATATGTATGAAAGGTTTATGTTATACTTCATCTGTATGGTACTTTTTTTTTGGTCATGTAATGGCTTCATCTGGGGTAATAAATCTTATTTATTCAGATTGTTAGTATTTCAATTGGGCTTATAAATATTCTTCACTTTACATATCACATATGTTTCCTTTTTGCCCATAAGAAGAATTTGAGGGTAATGAATAGATACAATTCTGCTTACAGAGGGCATTTCATGCCAGGCTTTTACATAATTAATGTGTATTATTTGAAAAAATCATCACCCCCTTCCTTTACCCATCCAAATTTGAAAACAAAATGGCTCATCCATGTGATTTTTCTTCTCTAGTACAGTTTTTGTAAGTTGATCACTGAGCAGTTATTTGAGTATTTACACTTTTTTGGTTCCTACTTGGTCAAAACTGAGTTAATTTGTTCTTTTGTAGCCTGTTGTGTTGCTTAACCAGTAATAAAACAGGCAGAACATTTTCTAAATGTTAGCAATCTTTATGCTTCCGATGTGGTAGAAATCAGTATTTTTCTAATTATCGGTCCGATATCTTAAAGATACTTAGGAAGTCACTAACCACTAAAACTGCTGTCAAAATGTCATATTGTGAGTAATTCAAATAATTGAATACTATGTATTACATTCACATTGCTGGGTTTCCTTTCCATTCTACTGAATTCCAACACTGTCAAGCAAGCAGTCATAGAAATTCGCAAAGAATTGTGCTATTTTTGTGGCAGCATCAGCTCTAGACAGCTTCAGATCTAGCCGCCTTTCTGTTCCACTGGTTTTGCTCCAAGGAGTGATCACTTACTTTTGAACTGAAGAGCCCTGGGGAAGTCAGACACACATTAAATTTGAGGACTTTTTATTTATTTATTCATGACTTTTTAAAGCTGAAAATGAGTACCTTGCATGCTGCTTTGAAGTTGAGCAGCATGAGGTTCTGATGATCTAAGGCAAATTTTGGTCAACCCTGTCCATTCAGTGCTTCTCAATATTTTTTCTGTGTCATGTTGGAGACCGTTCTGACACTAATGCAGGTCGAGCAGTAAGTGCTGTTGCTCATGCAAAAGTTTATTCATTTCTGCTATAACAAGTTTGCAGTCTTCATTGTATGATAATATGGGTACCTAATGGGTAAACAAAAGAAAAATTATATTTTTGACTCTACATTGAAGCAGAGAATATCTGAGATAGAGGAATTCAAAATTTCATACACCACCTGTGTCTCTTTCCTTTTTTAACTCTAAGGGCAGTTTAAATGTCATGTTCTTTGCTCTTACTGTTATTATAGTAGTTACTTCATGAAAGTAGTCAACTTAATCAAGAAAATACTGTGCTTCAGAAGAGACACTGAGGGGAATAAAAAACCTATTACAGGAGCTTTTCCATGAAGGCACCTCTTATTAAACTTTTGACTTAGAACATCTGTCTCCTCTGTTCTTCAGAATGACTTGTGCTGTACTTGCTTAACTGCATTATGATAAACTGAGACATGGGATTACTTTCCTATTAGAAAGTCAGAAGATCAACCTGACCATCTGTAAAATAGATGTTAGTATAGGCTGGCTAGAACCTGTGAGAAAAAAAATATTTAAAAATAAACCTGGATTAAACTGGCAGGATCTCTCTTCACACTGTACTGCTGATATGAAGAGGGCAACAAAACCCAAACCAACCAGATGAGCTTGCTAACTCCAGACTGGTCTTTCCCATCTGTAGGGCATAATGGGTCCAACCTTGCACACCCATGGTACGCAAGCAAGGAAGAGTAAACTAACTTTAATAGGAGCACACTACTGTATAATAATACTTGTAAAAAAGCAATTAGGAAGTTAATTCAAAATAATGATTAACCTATAGATGCAGATTTAAAATTTTGCCTCTATTACTGTTTTCTTGAGGTATGGTATAATACAACGCTCCAAACTGCTGCCATCTTTCTTGTGTGTCTTTGGAAAAGACAAAACAAAACCTGATGGAATTAAATCAGCCTGTACAAAACATTGACATATTCCTTAGGCAAAGATGAAAAATGAAGTGAGAGAGCATTACAAAATAAAACTTAGCATATGCAGAAAGAAGCAGATGAGAGTGTGGCAGTATATTCTCAAGGTGCTGGAAAGAGCTGAGACGAGGTGTTTTATTTTCATGACTTTTTTCAGTATTACGTTGCTAAATCCTAATTCAGTTTCAATTCATGTAGTTCCAGTTATACTGTCTCACCACACTGAGCAACAATGGGGACTTCTCCTGCCTGGCCTCATTTATTAGGAGTTGCCTCTGAGGGTTTCACAGACCATTTGTCACCTACAAACTAAACGTGCTCCAGAATGAAGCTACCCACTTTAAAAAAAAAAATAAAAATACAGCCAATCATCCTGTACAAGAGCAACTTGTTTGACTAGGTTGCAGGGCTTACAGTTGAAGAATGTACATCAGGGAAGGAAATTTTATCTACATCAAGCAGCACACATGGACAGGAAGGTAAGCGGAGCAGGTATCTGCCAAGACACAGGCCTGAGAGATGTTATGTTGCCCTTAAAAAAGGCTTTCTTCCAGTGGCTGCAAAAACATCAGGGCTGTCCCTTTTCAATTAACTACCTACCTGGTGTAAGGGTTGCAGTGAGATTGATTACCTCATTTCTGCTAGGTCCTCTGAAAAGCCTTAAATGCACAGGAAGCACCTCTTTGTCATTAAACTCCACTAGGTAAGTTGCAAGCTTCTGTGTACCTGTAATTTAGAGACATGCTTTAAATGCCTGGTGTGTAAACAGAAAGGAGACACATAGTTTAGAAGAGCACTCTGCAAAAATCCATTGTTGTTTACCTATAAATGCCTTTTTGTCATCTCACCTGTTCAAAAGAAGTGGCTGTCCTTAAATACTTTTCAAAATGAAAGCCATTCCCACCTGCCAAAAATACCAAAATACAGCTGTAGCAAAAGAAGAGGCTTTAGCATCTATTTGTAAAATATGCTCCCTAAAAATACTCTAGTGACATGGGAGCTTTCAAACTACACTTTAACTGAATAATTTTTTCCTGAAGCTGAATATATTCCAATATTCTGCTATGAAAAACAGTGACCAGGCAAGGTTTCTGAACTCAGATACGTTTCAGTTCCAAGAAACTTTACTGAAGCATTCAAAATACAATTTAAAGGAGTGCTTGTTAATTTAATAGGCATATTTATCTCAAAGCAAATAATAATGGAATCCTTAAATTATGTAGATGCTTTGTATATTTAATTTTAGGGCTTAAATTCTACTGATTCTAAATCCAAAGATTTCTAAGTCTACCCACTGCCATTTGAAAAATAAATTACTGAGAACTACAAGGCCACAGAAAACCAGGGAAGCTGACTTTTCACGCTTTTGTCCAAGTTCTGAGCAGTACTCACATGGAAGTATACAGATATATAAAGTCAGAATGAAAAAAAACCCAGAATCCAAAGAAATCTATTTAGAGTAACCACAACAAACATCACATTTTGAACAAGTAAGAGAAAGACCTCTTTGGGTTGTTCTGTAGGGGTTTTATTAGAAAATTTCTTAAAACACTTTTTGTGACACATGAACTTATTTAAAAAAAAAAAAAGGAAAAAAGAAAGGGATGTTCATATACTCAGATCAATTTCCTTGAGATTCTTAATTCATTTTTAAAGTTAGCCATAAGATTTACTCATCGAGATTTTTTAATTTTCTATGTATAAGAAAGGGAAATGAAACCAAAGTGCTATTGGTATGTAAAGATCAGCCTATAGCATTCTGGCAACTCTTAGCACGGTTTGCATTTCTGTATATTCTGCATTTCCCCATCATAGTGTCTTTGTCATAGCTTTGTTTCAACAGAGCCAGCATTTATAATGGCAAGCTCATTGAAAGGTCGCTTACTTTCGCTAGCATGAACCCTGAACTAAAGAAGATTTTCTCCAACCCCTTTTTCTGAATGCCAAAGCTGGGTCATCCAGTTCTAGCTTCCGGAATTGCTGCAGACAGTAACAGACGCTTACACAAAGCTCTGACATAGAGATTACTGTGGCATGGGACTGACATAAGAACGGTCTTTTTTCTTGGAGAGTTTCTACCAGGAGCATATGACAAGTATAGTTTATATTATGAGTAGGGTTGATTAAATTTTTTTTTGATTGAAAAAGCCTCAAATGATCTTTCCTCTCTTTTCTATTCCAAAGCAAGTATTAAAGATCTTGGCTTTGTGCACTAGTGTATTTTGAAGCCCACCCTCATCCCAGTCAGTGCTAGGTAACCACTGCTTACATCATATGGGGACCATGCAACTGTCTCATGCATTTCTTGTACTGCAAACAAACTCAAGGGCTGTGGAGGAAGGGTGGTGGGCTGCAAAAAAATTGTGAAGGCATAAGGGTCATGGGGAAGAACTGCAAGAGCTATGGGAACTCAAATGAAACAGGTAGCAGGTAGTGAAAAAATACTAAAGGAGGTCTTTGTGCAAGGAGTTAAGCTAGGATGCTCCCACAGACTATCTTGGATGCTGAAGCTATGCAGGAATCAAAATGCAATTAGACAAATATGTCAAAGAAAGCTGCCTCAAAGGCCACTGAATGCAAACATACTACTTCTGGTCAAGAGCAATCTAAGCCATAAGTTGCAAGATGCTATAGGAATGTTCTCGGGAACCTCTCCTATGGACCTGCTCTGTCCTTGTACTCTTCCCTAACTGTGCCATTTTGGCCACTGGTATGGCCAGGTAGCATCTCCACAGGAGTCAACTGATCCAAGCTAAAACAAGCAAGCCATTTCACATCAGAAACACTTACAAAAGGAATATGCTGTTCTGCTTATGCTGAATATATGTGAAATTAGACCCCCATAAACATGAAAACAGGGAGCACAGAAAAGTGGTCCACACTGCAGTATACTGGAGGAATAGTAAATGAACTGCATCTCGAAGCCCCAAATCACAAAGGTCCAAATGAGGAAGTGTCGTGGTTTCAGCCAAATTTACCAAAACCTGAGTGACAGATGTTCCCCCCTCCCCCCACTTTGGGTAAAGAGAGGAGAGGAAGGAGTTAAAGAGATTCAAGAGTTTAGAACAAACTAAACTACTTTAATGAAAATATAAGTAATATAATAAAAAGGAAATTTAGGAAAAAGGTAAAAAGGGAGTATACAGTATATACAAAACCATATCAAGCTCCCAGGATGACTACCACGTCACCAGCAGGCTTCAGGAAAAGTCCCAAACTGGACTCGGTGATTGACAAGAGCTGGATTCCAGATCTGGAGTCAGGAACGCTTGGATCAGGATCAAAGGCAGATGAACAGGCAGGGTCCTCCTTGGACGTCAGCCATTGAAGAATGAGGGTTGACCTGTTGATCCCTCAGCTTTTATACGGGGTATGATGCGGATGGGATGGAATACCCCTGTTGGTCAGTTCTGGGTCACCTGTCCTGTCCACTCCTCCTTGAAGGTGGGACCCACCAACGGGCAAAACGATGAAAATTATCTGACCTTGGTTCTTCCAGCAATAAGTCTAAACAAGGGCCTCTCTGCATACCATCCCTTGGTATAGTCAGGTCTTATCACTGTGAGACGAAACAGCTCTGAACAATGTGCTGTTAATTTCAGAGTTTAGGTAGTTAGGTGAGGCCTGGCCTCACCTTTCTTAAAGTAAAAAAAAAAGCCTTTACTTTCTTAAAGTAAAACTGTAAAACAGAAAATTGCTTCATTTTACCTCAAACCAGGACAGGAAGACACATCAAGATGTCTTAAGGTGATGAAAAATAACAACAGGGGCAAAGACTGCAGTATGTTTTTAAAGAGATGACAGAACACAGAGAAGTAAGCCACAATATGTGAAAGGGTAAACAGTGAGGAGTTTGCTAAAATGGAGCTAGAGCTGTTGTGCATACTGGCTGTACTGTCAAAAAACAGAGATGAGTAAACTTCCAGAAAGTATTGCTCATCCTGTCATCGAGATCAACACAATTTGTCTCAGAAAAATGGAGAGACAATTTTGTGTGGATGAAACATGTGGAAGACACAGCATGGGAAGAATTAATAAAAGTATATGGCACACACAGGTGTACATTATTTTCTTAGAGTAGATCTGAAGATTACTGAGAGCTGTTAAAAGTGCTGTTCTGATCTTGGAGAAAGAATTTGAGGACTAAGCTGCCTGTGATCCAGACAGTCCTGCACAGTTTGTGCTTAGCACAGAGAGTGCAATTGCAGAGTGGTGTAATGGGGTGAAGACAGAAAAGATTCAGGACAGCACACCCTGTGGGACCATTTCCCCTGACATTGCCATCCTTGCTCCTTGTGACTGCAGAACTGGTAGTTCCCTGCTCTGATCCAGTCCCTTTTCTCTTAAAACATCCTCAGATTCTGCCTCTCATATCTGACCAGGTTATCTACAGGCTTCAGTGCATCTTTAGAAGCAGAGACTTTTGCTTAATTTTGTTCTTTGCCACAGCCAAATTACCTTTGAGGTGATCCACGTGAGTCAGCACCTGTCACTAGTTTTCTGAATCCCATAAGCAACAAACAAACAAGTCATAGTACTGCACCTATGGTATTGGTGGTCTAAAAGGATTGAACAGCACCTTGCTCTCCCCTGCTCCATGTTACTGTCCCTGATATCACTCCATGTCCTTGTCCCAGATGTCCAGTATTCCAGGCGCAGGTCAGAACTGTGGAGAAGTCACCAGAGGATGGTTCTCACATGCTGCATGTGAACATTGGCTTCACACCAGTCACAAAGGCCCAGACTCACCAACTGAGAAGAAGTGGTGCCTTGAAGTCTCACCACTGGTAAATTAAATGCCGCAACAAAAAGAAAGGTCAATAGAATTAGAAAGAGAAGGAAAGTTAACATGAAATACCATCAGAAGTCAAACCTATGGCTTCCTTTATATAGGAGATTAATTGCCTACTTCAGTTCATGCATGGATGCCTCCCTGGTTTCAAAAATGAGTGACAAAGTAAGCAGATACCCCACTTCAGCTTCTATGATTCGTAATCGGGAACACTGGAAATATGTTATTCCTTCCACCCTTCCTTCCTAGCTAGTGTTGAGGCTAAGGCAATAACAATGGTCTTTCTTCTTTCCTTTCCAGAGTCAAACTAACAGATGAATCTAGACAAGAAAAGAAAGGTAGTTAGCCAGAGATATAGACTGCAGCTGCATTTGGTGGATGGAATCGGAAATATGGAGACTTAAGCCTATCAATATATTTCCAGAGACCTGTGTAATAATGGCATTTGAGAGCTTTTATAGCTACACAAATCTGTCAAACACCACATCAGTGATATTTCAGGAGGGAATTGGGCAAAAAGCTTTTTATAGAGAGTTAGGGGAGTTCTGTCACACCTGATCTGTTTGATAATGTCGCAACAGCACCTCTGTGCCCAAGGTAGAAAAGGGAATGCTATCAGGCAAACCTTAGCTAAAATATGAGACAGTGACTCTTCTGAGGCAGCCAAAAGCCTCTTCCTGAAAAAACTTTTTTGATGGTAGTATAGGATGAGGAAACTAGACTCGGCAAGAAGCAGAGCTGGGTGATGCAAGAGGTTCAAGCTATTGGAAAAAACCAAACCTCTGAAACAGAAGAAAGTTCATTTTTCAAGGTGATGAATTCATGCTTATATTAAAAAAATTACTACCTTCAAAACAGAACCTAATTATTCCAGCCACCAGCATAGAACTGAGGACTTAAAGACCATAGAAAAAAAAAACAAAGTAGCATGTTTTATTTATAAGAAAGCCATACTAAGATTGTTTATTACTTTCACTCCTGAGTTGTTATGAAAAAGCTGAGGTTTTATTCACACTGCATATATTTGTAACACACAATGGAATTAAGAAATTCTAAAAAAAAAGAGATTACAGTTTTTAAAACATTGCTTTAACTTGGACACACCAAGGGTCTCACTTAATTTGCATGCATATATAGGCATATTTTATTTAAAATTTACATATTTTTGTGTTCGCCTTTCTTTTTTTTCTTTCCTTGCTAGTGGAACAGAAATGGACTGAGTTCACGGCAGCTAAAGCATCGTGGGGGCCAGGGGGGTTCCTTTCTCTCATTCTGGTCTTCACCTTTCTCTTAAGTGAGGGTACAACTGGCCTGCCCTTTAGGATGACTCAGCTTTGATATTCCTCAGCAGACAGCTGCCCATTTTGGTTTATACTTGCTTATCCCAGTCCTTCTCCTTCCTAAATTAAAGACTGCTTAGGTCAAAAATAAACTGGCTGACCAGTAAGTGACCTTGCTTAGATCCATGTTTAGCTTTTGAATTGCTAATATCTGTCTACAGAAAGTATACCTCTTAGGAGGTGCTAGGGCATTTACTGATCTTTGTTCCCACACATATTCCCAGACAGTGACAGCTGCATAGCAAGTACACCTATGATCTGGTTACCAATCATGCTCAGCATGCAAAAAAACCTCCAGAAGTTACCACTGGTACCATTGTTGACCTGTGCACTCTCCCCATGCTTGCCACCTTCTTTACCAAGTAAATTTAATGGACTAGCAATGACATCCAGAAAGGAAAAAAAAAACCCAAACCAACATGAAAAACAAGAAGCTAAAAACCCCTTGCTTGGCTGGGCCAAGTGGTTAAGACTTGTTTATTGCTGTTTCCTTCTAGTGCTCGACCAGACTATGTTGTTTGGATACCATTAAGGGGTTTAATTCCTAGTAAAACTCTGCTTATCATGAGTTGTCCTCAATACTTCTAAAGGAGTACCCACCATACCTACTGCACTAGCTCCAAACCTCATGAAAACCAGACGGAACCCAAAGCACTTGGAGCAGTGAATAAGGCAAGAACCTGAAAACACGTTGCAGATGAGAGGAAGAAAGAGCCTTTGGAGTCTGGAAGAGTAAAAGAGACATTATCTCTATTCTTCGGTTGCCCAGGCAAAAACTCCAATTTGAATTAACATAATCAATAACTTTGTAGACAGGATGACTTGGAAAAAAGAAAGAGCAGATCAGTTCTTTTTCAGCTCTCCCACAACAGAGTTTATCCTGGCATAAAGTTTTAGATATCTTAAATGCTGGTAAATGTTGTGTTACCAAAGAAAAATTACTGTTTGCTGGAAAAGAACATACAAACTCTAAAGCCAACTCTAATTTAAAAAAAACCAAACCCCACCACAGTACTTACTAAGATTGTGACACCTTTTTGGGTTGTAGTTTTTCATGCATTCTGACCACATGGCCGTTGTTATAAATGAAATATCCACCCTGACTTCTGTTCTCCATGTTTACTCAAAATATTTGGTAGCACTTCCTTAACTTTCTTAATTTTCTAGATTGGGAAAAAACAGCAAGCTGTTACTTTTCTATGTTTTAAGTACTTAACATACTTTAAGTTTAATGGTCATTGTCAAGCTATGTTTGGAAATAATTTGATCATTGACACTGAACTGCTGTAAATGTAAAAAACAAAATAATAGCAAAACCAAGAAAAAAAAATCACAAACCTGTCCCTTCTGATAACAAAGTCTGGCAGAACTATGAGACACAAAAGAATTTTGTACTGCAATAATGAAGAAGAAATGGCAAAGCAGTTTGCTTTAACAGAAGGTAAGCAGAGTTTTTAACAGATAACTGAGATAGCTTTATATTTCAGGTGTTCTTCCAGAGAACACCAAGCCACAGCTGCGCTGAGGTTGAGATAAAATAATTCAGCATGCCTACAGAATACTGTAGGATACTTGTGTCTTCAAGGAGGTATTCCCAAGGATATCCTAGATCCATTCTGAAGGTGATCTGGTCAAGCAAGAAAATCTGAGCTTTCTATTTCCTTCTCACTTCCCAAAAGAATACACAAAACAGATAAATGTAGTAGAGCAGGGATTATGAGGCAAACTGTTTTAGCAGAAAATTGTAAAGAAACAAGTATAAATTGCACCCAGAAATCACTGCAGGAAAATACTAGCCGGAATCTAACACAGTTTTATAGACTACCAGCAGTCTTGTGCGTTGCACACTGGCTGTCCCAAGTGGCTCAGCCAAACACAGTAGCTTCTAAACACTTACCTTAATTAGGTTTGATTCAGTCTCTGATGAACAGAGGAAATTTTTCTCCAACATTTCTAGCAAAGGGAAACAGCATTTTAGATCTTGATTTCATTTATGCATTACAGTTATCTCACAGCATTTTTTTCCCTGTCTCTTAAATGGAGGAACCATTCTTCTCCTATTCTGCACCTTGTCTTTGTTTCTCTTCAAGCTCCCAATGCATTCTTTCTGCATTTTCCTGAGCGTGCAGGAATACAGCTTGAGTGGGAGATTTTGTCAGGGTATGGAGGAGGAAAATCAACTTGATTTTGCATCAGGCAAAACAGATCAAACTACAGCCTCCTATAAAAGAAAAGATGGTCTGGATCTCATGCTGCTTGCAAAGCTACTGCTTATTCTGAAAGCTGACTTGGTGCTTCTACTTGACGTTTGCCCACTGGAAAATTAATCTGAGTGAGTTGAAAAGGCTGGTAATCCTTCACTCCCACTGTTCAGTAGAGGAGATGGAGCTGAAGACAACAGCAAGATAATGTGATGCTGGCCTCTTGAAGGAATTTACTTTCCACAAAGGCAAAATAGAAAGCAAAATCAGTCCTGTGAAATGACAAAAACAAAGCAACAAAACCAATACCTTGGACAAGCAAAAATAAAAATAAACAATGGAACAGAGTTAAAAATGCAAGGAAGTGTGAACATTGTCAAAATAAAAATTGAGAAAGTAATTTAAGTTTGATGGTTAGCAGTGGTTTACCTATCAGCATCTATTCCTGGTTCCCCTCTTTCATGTTTTTATTAATTCAGCAAAATCTTATATGTTTCCAGAGGGAGAAAGCCTTGCTGTTATCACCCTCTGGAGAAACTACAGGGAGAATTTGAGTTTGTGAGTGGAAAAAGTCAGAAGACTGGGGAAAGAAATAAATGGGGAAAACCATTTGTTTGTTGTCTCCTGCAAGACAGCTGATTTAAACATAAGGAAACATGAAAATATAGTTTGGAAAGTATAATCAGCCCAGTTACGTAAAACCTTATCTTGGAGGACTGATAGCGTTTGATCCCAAAGCTTCTAAATACTTCCTCCTTGGTAACAATAAATACATAATTAACAACAAACTGTTCTGTTGATCTTCTCTATAATTTAATACTACCAGTGGGATAAATTTCGAAAGCCTTTCATTCAGTATATTCTTAACATTGTTTGGAACAATCACATTAAAAATAAACTAGGTAGTTATCCAAAAGCACACCACTGTTGATTTTCCACAGGAATACCCTGGGTCCAATAACCCAGGTGTTGCTGTGGCATATTGGAAATGAAAGGCAACATTGCAGAATTTGTATAAGAGACATTATGTATGCTACAGTGCCTTGCTGAGCTTATGCTAGAGAGGTTCTTCCCAATGCTTTAATTGACACGTAGCTTCTTTTACAGCTTGTTTGGCTAGACAGCCTGCATGAAGTAGTCACTTAGAGTATTATAACACACATCTTTACAGGAAATAAGAACACTAATTTGATAATTGCCATGACAACCCAGCCACGGTAGATTTAAAACCATTAGTTTTGTATTTGTGAGATGCTGAGTGCTTTTCCAACTCAGGACATTCACAGCAACAAGGAGTGCTTGCTAAACTTGCCAGGAGGTACCTTTGCAGTGTGAGCTGCTGGGGATGAATGTGGCTACAGCCACTGTGGGTGGCACAGGGGCTGGGGGAGGTAATGGCATCATCTCCTGCAAAAGCTCAACCTCAGAGCCTCAGGCATATGTGCAAGCCTAACAGAAATTGTTCAGAGACTTATTGGACTGAATGGTATTTTGTAATGGTTTCAGCCAAATTTACCAAAACCAGACTGACAGATGGCCCTTCCTACCCTCAAAAAAAAGAAAGGAGAGGAAGAGATAAGGAGATTTATGTGTTTAGAATAAACTAAACTACTTTAGTGAAGTATTAATACTAAATTATTTTTTTTTTTAAATAAGATAATGAAATAGATACAATATATACAAAACTGTATCAAGCTCCCAGAATGATGATCACCAGCAGGCATCGGGAAAAGTCCCAGACTGGACTTGGTGACCGACAGGAACTGGATTCCAGATCTGGAGTCATGAATGCTTGGATCAGGATCAAACACAGATGAACAGACAGGGTTCTTTCTCAGATGTTGACCATCAAAGAAAGAGAATTGACTCTTTGATCCCTCAGTTTTTATATTGGGCATGATGCAAATGGGATGGAACACCCCAGCTGATCAGTTTTGGGTCACCTGTCCTGTCTGCTCCTCCCTACAGGTGTGACCCCTCTATGCTTTTTCTCCTTCCAACCCTCCAACGGGGCAAATAATGAAATTACTTGACCTCGGTTCCTATAGCAATAAAAATAAGCAAGGGCCTCGCTGCATACCATTCCTCAGTATACTCAGGTCTTTTCACTGTGAGAGTGAACAGTTTCTGAACAATGTGCTGTTAATTTCAGAGTTTAGTTATTTAGAAGACACCCAGCTAAAAAAAGTAAAATTACTGAGCAGAAAATTGGTCTGTTTTACCTCAGACCAGGACAGATATTCAGCTGCTCATGTTACAAAGCAGCTCACAATACCCCCACTGTGAGCAAGAAAATGCAGTTCAATTTCAGACCTAAGGATGCAGGAAGAGTAGCAAATAATGCAACCTGCAACAGTTGGAAAATACTTATTCAACAACCCAGATATATAAGCCTGAGGAGCATGCTGACCGCTGAATCTTCCTGACAAACCACAACGGGAAGTGCAGGGGGATGGGATAGCAGGCATAAAGATATACAGATGAAAAGATGGCTGCTTCCAAGAGACAGGATTTCATATCTTCTGGGTAGCTGGGGAATAACTAAAATGTAATTTGGTTCACTTTAGAATAATTGGTTTCCAATTCTCTCTTTTAGAAAACTTGGAATTCAATCCTTTGCTGTAGTTTTGCAGTAATAACATGTTTGCAATTAGCAGATTTACACTTGGGGAAAAGTTTTGTGGTTTGTTATCTTTTGTTTGGTTTTTTTTTTTTTTTTTTNTTTTTTTTTTAAAGGGATGGAGAAAGTGGTGGGGAAAGAGAGAAGGAAATAAATATTCTTTCACAGAAAGAAGAATTCCTCCTTTTGAAGCAATTATTCACTGCTGCTATTAAAATTCAGGTCCATGGATGCGGAGAAATCGGTTGATCAAATTAATAAGTCTGCATACATTTTTCTTTAAACTGAAGATATACAGAAGAACTGCATGTATTAACTAATATGTTTAGTAAATTTTTGTTCTGCTGTTTATACTTTCCCCTGAACCACTCTCTCCCTACTCATCTTGCACTTACATATCCCAAGAGTAAACACTAGAGACTCGCTTGCTAAGCAAGATTATTCTTTAAAATTAGGTATCTCCAACTAGTCATCAATCATCACTATCGATGCTGTTTTTAAACAGTCTTAAAGTCTGCAAGCATAGAGAAGGTTTATGAGCAAAGTGTGAAGTTACACAATAAAAATACTACTGATTTTTATTGACAAATAAGCTTAGTTAGCCTTTGTAAATCACAAGCATGTACTAAAGAGTTACATGAACACACACAAAATGCAGCAAAATAGTGCCAACAGTTTGATACTGAATACTAATCTTCAACTACTTATTTGCCTTTTAATTTCATTTGCTGTAGCCTTTTTTAATGATGAATGAGATGAAGGTATACATGCTATGAAGGAGTGCAGCAAATCATTATAAGCTTTTCTTCAAAGGGTAAATGCTACACACCCCTCAAGACAGTTACAAGCACATATGATGTCTCTCAGTACATTCAGGGCTGTGTAACAGATTTCTCCAGTTTTTGATTAATTTACCCTCTGACAAAGCAATAACACCTGGCTCTCCAACGCACAGCACTCACTAGCTATAATGTTAATTTTCCCAGAAAATTGTCTGCCATACAAAGCCAACATAGAATCCACAAGTTTCTTCTCATCCTTGTAGTACTGTTTTCAAGAGGATGACTTAGTTTTGAATTTCATGGGACTATAGCAAAGGTATCATAATATCCACATCCAAGCTTCCCAGCATGCATACTTAACAAATATCATAAACAAATGCACCAAAGCCCGCTCTTTGATTCATACAAATGGATTTGCTAACTCAACCTGACAACTCAGATGATTAGACAAATAAAGTCTCTTGGATAACCCCACTGTTTATAATGAAGTTTTCCAAATGGGACAGCTATATTTCAAGCTGAAAGTGAATATACAATTGCAGATTGTTAGAGCTCATGGAAAGTCTTGTACAACAGCCATCAAGAAAAAGCAGGTATTTTATAAAAGGCTGGCTCTTGCCCTTGTTTATACTACTGGTTTCTAGCTGATACACACACCTTAGCCAAGAGCCATGTCAATGTGTAAGATAAACTGCTCAGCAGGACACAAACTGCTGAGCTCTGCTGGGCAAATTAACTGTAGACACAGGCTAACTGAGAAAGACAGTAATGCTGCAAATGAGCCCTGCTCTCTCCAGCCCTTTGACCTGCCCCCTTAAATCCCTCCTGTCCCTGGGAAGCACAGTGTGCCAGGACCTGGGCAAGGATGAAGGACCAAGACT
Organism: Pedionomus torquatus; assembly: GCA_013398155.1. Classification (NCBI taxonomy): domain Eukaryota; kingdom Metazoa; phylum Chordata; class Aves; order Charadriiformes; family Pedionomidae; genus Pedionomus; species Pedionomus torquatus. Next base: position 109,587 of record VZRU01000258.1, read on the forward strand.
AGAGATACTCATAGGAGAAGCCTAGCTGTGCATCTAGGGATGAGAGAACTCATGGGTAACAAGAGAGGCGAGGCAGAAAAGGAGAAAGCCATAGTCATTAAAAAACCCTCTGAAAAATAAAACATAAATAAAAAGGTTGGGAACTGCTGCCTTAGAGTGTGCATTGTGAAAACATATCACTATCCCCCATCAAAGAAACTCTTGGAACTAAAAGGAGACAAGTGAAATTCTGCAATGTTTCTGACACCCGCTTGAAATATTTAGCTGCAACCAAAGAGAACAAGAAAGCACTCAAAGTGCTCAAGGGAGAATATTAAGATGAAAGAAGATATCATTAAGATAATTTTGCATACAGGCAATCAATAGAAGACAGCTCATCCTCTAAAAAGAAATAGCAATTTTGTGATCTTTAAAATTAATTTGGATACTCTTATTGCTTTTTCAGAAAGCTTTCCAGAGAAAATTTAAATAGGAAAGGGTTCTTAGAATTAACAATTTTTTGAGAGAATGGGACAATGCTTAAATGATGCTGTAGCATTTGAAGAGCGAATTAGTTTCATTACCAGGCTGTGGTTTGTTTCAGGTTTTTTTTCCCCACTAACAGTGAATTTTAAAGAGCAATTATGCCAATATTATCAGAAATATCCATTTACGTAATAGTAGCCTGTTATTTAAAAAGTTTTCATGGGCACTATGAAGTGTAAACTACTCATGAACATAGAAACTAACAATTGGCAGTGGATTTGATACAATTCTAAAACTAAAAACAATTCGTGCGATGATTTCATGAATTCAAGATTGCTGCAAAGAGTCTGTTTCAAACCAGTAACTAGAAAAATAAACAAACCATACTAAATTAGAGATATTTTTCTTTCCAAAAGCCCAACATTTTAAAATCGAGTTGAAACATGCTTTGTGTCCTTCCGAGCAGCTATCCAAGAGCTGAGGAATACGTATTAGAAACTGAGACTGATTGCTTTTCCCAGCTACTAGCAGACTGAGCACTGAGCTTGAGATTCCTCTTTAAGTGCAATTTCAAAATGCTGCAAAATGCCAACTCTTATAAAATGGTTAAATACGTGCAGTGCTGGGAACCCAGTTATTATACTTGTCCGTGCACCCGCAATGGTACGTCTTGGCCAAAGCAAAAATTAAACAGATGTTACAGCTCCACCTACTGAACCAAGAAAAAAGGACCAGGAGGGGTATAATTAGTCATTGTAATGAATTGGAGCAAATGAGGATCTATGCAGACCCTGAAACAGACTTTTTTTTTTTTTGACACAGCTATCTGATCAGCACTTTCACTCCTGCTCAACATTAGTTAGTGTCAGATACAGTAAGCCATATGAGGGAAGTGGGAGCAATCAACTTGACCTTTCAGAAGCAGCAGCCTGTTTTTGAAACTCACATGAATTGTAATACATTCATTTCTGCATTTATTTACAATTGCTGGCTAGCACTAAAATCAAGTTTTGTATGCACAGCCTTCACTTCAGAAGGATGCTGCCACTCTGGTGGTTTTGATGATGCAAGAGGTGCTCTGTCTATCCAAGGACCTTGCATTGAACAAGTATTTTTCAACCTCTTAGTGCCATTTTTTTGGTGTATGACCAAAACTGAAGAAAAGGTTGGTCAACGTGAAGTTCAATTTAAACTGGAGGACTATCTGTGAGGTTAAAAAAAATATAAATCTTGTAAAGAAATATAATCATGTATCTGCAGTTTTAGCAAATAGACCTTGCTTTTTAATCTGATGGCAGCAAGTGCAAGTCAAATATGCTACTGCAATGAACGCTCATCTCGTATATACGCCTTATGAGTTCAAAGAGTGGCTCAGAGCCAGAAATTCTGGTTACTGCAGAAATCTTAAGACAAAACCAGATCAGCCAAATATTTCCTACACATTGGGACCATGTTAACAGAGGAGAAATAACTGACAGATGCCAAAGTAAAACTTCTTAATCAAGAACTAGTATTTGAAACTTACTAAGCAGAGAGGAACATGGCAACACAGCAGAATAGGAAGGGTATAGATAGCATAAATCTTTCATGCCACCTGAAAGATACTTACAATGAGCCAGATCTCTGTGTCTGAAAGTCAGCAGATCTAAATATTGCATCTGAAACAAAGGGGTGTTTGACAACATGACAGACGTAATAGGTGACTGATGAGGCATTTAGTCCAATGGATTACCAGAGTCCAAACACCTACAGAGCCCTGGCAATAGCATAACATGAAACACACAGAACCTGGAATGTCAATTTTTATTTTCTAATAATGAAAAAAGAAGCTGTATGGAGCATAAACCAAACAAGAAACGACACTGATAACAACTAGAACATGTGCCTAATGTTTGCCTGTTGTAATTAACCAACCTCAGTGCAGGAGAGATGTTAGCTGAAAAGAAAACATTTAAATCAGTGGATAGGGAATGCAGAGTCAGACTCCTTGAAAGGTAGACTAAATTGTGTGCCCATCTTGGTCCTGCATGTAGTATTTTTTGCTTGCCACTTGTCTGCGTAAAGGAATTTTCTTGACAAACAGAGTTTGAAGTGCAGACTCAGATCCCAAGCCAGCAGGAAAGGCAGGGAGGAAGGTAGCTGACAAAGAGCCAATCCTGAAACAGCCAAGAGTGACTGAAGACGGCAGCTCCCATCAGCACAGAAATGCAAGAATTATAAACTAAATGGAAAGATATTGAAATAGCATACATTAGCAGAGGGTAAACACTGAGTGAAACAAGCTGCGATCTCTTGAGTGCGAGAGATAATATACGGAGCTGATTAGATTTCATTTTGTTCTAATATCACTTTCTCAATTTATAACAAATGTAAGAATGTGGGAGCATGTTATAAGATCTGAAGAGATTATGATTTCATCAAAAAAACGAGGAAGAGCAAATACGATACATTAACAAAGAGAACTGGCAATCGGTACTTAAAATAGAACAAATCACAGAAAAGTCCATTAAATATGACTGATAATCAAGATAATGGGCTTAATATTTTAAAGTGATTGAACTAAGAAGGGCCATGCAAATGAAATTAATATAATGCTAGAAAGAGATAAGACTCCAAAGATGATGGAAAAAGTGAATACTGTCACAAAACTATGTTTAAAACAAAAGAATAGTCTTTTTTTTTTTTTTTTTTTTTTTTCAGGGGGAATGACATTTTTTAGTCCCTCAAAAATTATTTTAGTATTTAGGTAGCATCTGCAGCAAGGGTGGCACTGGGCAATTATTGTTACGGGAGACTAATCAGAAAACAGTGCATGCTGCGGTGGCATTGCGGCAGCACCATATCCCACAGGCTCTCTTGCCTGAGCGCTGAAGAATTACAAGTGACTTTCAGAGGTCATTTGGAAGATACCAGTTAACTTGCTTTTTGCTGGAGATGCTGAAAGGCTTAGGTTGCTGCAATCCTTTCTGATCCAGAGCTCTTTCCAATTCAAAACAAGAAACCTACAGCGACTCACTTCTTGACACTTCTTAACAGGCAACCACCTTGAGACTTCAAGCAATGAAAAACAGCTCCGCAGGGCAGAAGCTAAAGATTTCACTATGTTAATATCACAACTCTTCAACATTTACTTTCTTCAAGCCAGCACTCTTTAGCATATCTCTTTATTCCTCTTAACTCTGTGCTCAGCATTTTACAAGGTGTCACCTACACTTTGATATGTCTCCCCCTACAAAGTGTACCTTTCAAGTTTTATGTATGCTGCTTTCTACTGGGCTCAGTAGTTGACTTTAGAAATCTACTTCATCTTAAGTGTTTACAAAATTCTTGACTTACAAATACTTAACGAGGTACTAAATTTGTCCAAACAACTGTAGCTACTGAACAAATTGTTTACAGCTCAGATTGCTAAACTTTGCCTAGCAGGAACAGTTACTAAATTATCATTAAGCAGTTATCACAATTAGAAAAAGAGGCAGGAAAAATGCCAGCAGTGCTGGAAAGAAAATCATTATTATGAATTCAAACATTTTAATATAGATACCTAGTGCAAAAGAATTCCTTAAAAAGGGCTGTTAGTCAAGCTCATCAGGGTATAAAAATAAAGGCACAGAGCAAGAGTTACTTGTGACAGCATAAGACAGGCACTGGGTGAGCCTGACACAAAAAGAGGAAAGCCACATGTTTGTGATCCACAGTTTTAGAAACTTGAGCTGAACCAGCTGATTCAGTGATCAAAATTTTCTTTTAAGGATAAGAATGTCCTCATCTGAAACATGCAGCAGATCCTTGGTCCTTTCCTATTTACGTTGCTAGACTCATTGGCTTGCTGAGTTTATAAAACATCTACTGCAAGGATTTTTCTACAAAGCGCACTTGTTTGAAAATAGGTGTGAATCATTTATGGCATCCAGCTGTGTGTATGACAGGTACAATCTGCACCTCTCCCTGCAGCAAACAAGCAGATTACAAGCAACGGGCTGGGAAAGAGCACTCTACTGGCCAAAGACTATTAACTTGAGAAGACAGATATAAGGTCAAGGTTAAGTACTTCTGAAAAAAATCTCCTTTTGGATCCCACGGCTACAAAGGATACAAGATATGAAAACATGCAACTAAACAGCAGTAAGCTTAAACCTGATAAAAATGACAGACCAGATCAAAATAAAAAATCATGTCTTGTCATACAAGGAGCATCAATCAGGGAACAGCATGCCACAACTTGTAATTCATCAGTGCCAACAGCTTAAGAGGACTGTAAGCAAGTCTTCCTAAGGACTTGCTTAAAGCTCTTGCAGAAACTGTGGCACCAGTACCTATCTGCCACAGCCAAAATGAACCCAGATAACATTTTTGTGTGCCAGATCTGAATCTATCTGACATAGGCTGAACACCTAGAAAATCCAGGATCATTCTGGGTTTTGAAATTCCGATGTCTTCATTCAATGAACTGCATTTCACACACTGGAATTACACCCTTGGATCCGTACCTCATCTACAACAAGACTCAGAAGCATTTTTAGGTATTGTCACCTCTGCTACAGACTGATAGGGCAGTGATCAATCTTTCTATAAAGCACCTGTTTTAACAACTTTGCTGCTAAATAATGGATTGCTTCAGCTTGTGCATTCGTAAGAGTCTCTGATGACATCTGAGAAAGCTGGACCAGGTCCCAACATGATTAGGAATCTGTCCACTAATTAGACATGGAAAGATTTACTTCAGGAGAAATTCTGTGAAAATGATGTGTTAAAAGTTTAAGTGTCCCTTTTGAGAGAGCTGCATAAGTGACTTACTTATAATCTTATATTGCAACTTTTATACACTTCGGAGACACTCAAGGAAAAAAAAGACAAAATTACCTCTTAAGGTGATTTTATTTTGCACTTCGTTTTCTGCCTTAGGTTGCAGTGACTGCCAATTTTTATTTTTTTTTTATCACAGATGGTTACACTTAAACAGACTTTGCTGCTATTGTGATTTGAACTTTGCTTAAATTATAAGTCACCCTGCCATCTAAGTCAATTTCCCACCATGACAAAAAAGGTTTATTAAGCTTTCAAGTGCATCAGTTTGAAAATTAAAATATCTAAGAGTGCAACAGTAATGCAAATCGGCTCACCTGAGTCTAGCGATGAAAAAAAGACATATAGTTTGCCACTGCCTTCTCAGCTTGAAAAAGTACTCATCATGGGTCAAAACACAATAATAGCTACATAGTCTTCCAGTGACTGTCATCCTAGAAGACTGAAATATCTGATGTGCAAAGAAGTTTATTTGCAAACCACAAAGTGAAACCTCTCGTATTAGAGAATATTAAATGCATAATAAGCAAAGTCCAAGCACATGCAACCATCCCAGAGTTATTAGGCCAATGTGACCTGGTTGCCCTCCAACCACTTAGTGAAAAAAATTAGAGGGCTTTCTGAGCTGGTTTTTTTGGGTGTGAGTTTGTCAGATCCTTGCAAGGAAGCTTCTGTTTGAGTATCTTAACTAAAATTGAATCTAACAGAACTAAACAGTCATTATACTTGGCTAGAAACACAATTTATAACTGCATACTGGGGCCAATCAGGATGAAAATTTACCAGTCAGGGGGATTTAATGACAGACAGGAGTAGGCAACAAGGCGTTGATGTCCTGCAGAGATACTAAATCACAGAGCAGGAATGGTTGTCCTGCATGAAAAGGGTTATGGTGAAGAGCAAGGTGGAACCCAGCCTGAGTTCCTGGGAGAGACAGCTCTCTCTGTTCCTCTGCCCTGCTTGTGTTACTTTCCTGGTCAAAGTTTTGAGCCAAAGCCTTTGAAGGACTCTCACCAACAAGAAAAATGTCTATTGGGTTCCCCTCCCACTGAGCATAGCTTCACTTTCAATTCTTTCTTCTCCCATTTGCAGGGAGCAAAGGACTAAATATTCAATGCTCCCTTTCTCCCCGTACTTTGTGCTCACCAATACTTGCTGCTGAAATCTGCACCAAAACATGGGAGAAGTGGAGAGAGTGCACTCAGGGAACACCATCAGCTGCCACAGCATTTCTGTAGGATTCTTCTTTTGCAACCTTTGCTCTTTTTATTTTTTCACACCTTCCCTTGGCCACTAAGTACCTCCTTTCTGTTTAGTCCAATTTTGCTCCCCGTAAGACCAAGATTTCTAAGATGTTTCTTCTAAAAATTCAGAATTGTGATTCATTGTCATATCTGACTTTCTCTCCGGCTAAATATCAAGAAAAAGAAGAAGAAAAAATGCAGAAACCAAACTTTCTTCTAAAAGCATCAGTGGATTACGTATGTGGTGTGTGTTAATGATGCTTTACAAAAACTATCTGAAACTACAGTTTTTATGGGTCTATACTGAAGATTCAAAATACCAGAGTGAAAATCCAAAATAAATGAAAAGAATATTCAGTAAATAAATCACCCTGTATTTCCAGTGGGTTTCCTCCTTTTTGAGAGCCTAAGTGGCCTGTTTTATTTCCCCTTAGGCAGTTCTTGTCAAAAATTCCTAGCTAACAGAGGCAGTAGATTTTTTCTTTTTTTTTTTTATTTTTTAAACATTTCTGTACCGTTCATTGAACCTCGCTGAAAAACGACTCAGTATTTCCATAATGTTGTCCCATTTAATTTCCACAACTGTGCCTCACCACTGGCTTTCCTTATGCCTTTTTTTTAAAAAAAAGTACAATAATGTCCATGCTATTTTTCACCTCCAAAGGTGTTATTAGCTTGCCATAATAACAAACTTTTCTTCTGCTGTGTCTGCTTAAGAAATTATCCCAGTAGCCCAATGAAGCTGTGTCACCTGTTCAGCAGCCCCAGCATTCAAAGTTTTTGTATAGAGCTGGGCTCTCAATTGTCCTTAAGTTTTAAATAATAAATAAAAATTAAATTCCTAGAAAAAAAGTATTCATATTTCAATCACACACAAAGAGGGATATAATTTTCTGACATATACTTCAATTCAGACAGAACTTTGGAGAAAAAGTTTATGGTTTTAGGTCTCGGTCCTGCTAGAAAATATGACCAAGGGTGCAAATGCACATTCACTGGACCTGCTGCAGGAAGTAGAGTTGGCTGGGGGTAGGGTAGGAAACGCTCTTATCTCTTCAAATCTTGCCTCTTTTAGATGCCTGGACCATCATGACTAGGATAATGCCCTATTCAGGTCAAGACAGCGACAGGAAGAACTGAGGGGAATGATGGAGAACTTCAAAGTGTTTGTAAAGTCAGAACCATACAGGGTAAAACAAACCAACCAACCAAAAACCAAACCAAACCAAGCACCTCTCTCATATATAAAGCAGTGACTACATGGGGTCTCAAATCGCACTTCATTGTGATTGCACGTTAGCATAGTTGCACATAAATAATATTTTAAGATCATTATAAAACCATCACCACTGAAGTGATAGCTTTGTGTCCTTGCTGTTTGCACCATAGAAGGCACCAAACAATTGCATCAATTCAGCCTCAGTATTTAAAAGCAAGTAATTCAAAGTGAGTGATACCTCCAAACACCTAAAAATATCATAACCAATGAAAAGTTTTCTGGCACTTGATCATCCCAAAAGCATTAGGAAAACTATCTAAAATAAGAAGTGTAATCTTTGTACTATTTTTTTCAAAAACTGGAAACAAATGTTCTCACTCTTGGACTTCTTGCAATCATTATCCTCAAGATAATTAGCCTTACAAAAGAAAGGATGAGAACAGTGCCTATTGTAATGAGATTTTATTACAGAAATTAAAACCATAAAAGTAATCTGCCAACAGTTAGTTTTCATTTTATTTCTAAGATTTGGGATGAATAGTTCCAAAATGTACATTGGAAGTATTATTTCTGCAGAGATCCTTTCAAGGACTACACCTGAAAAAGGTAGCAAAAATGGCTGATCACCCAGCTAGCAAGCTATCAAAATCAGCTATAAATCTGTATGGAATGCCCTAACTATTTTGTTACTGTAATTTTTCAGCCTGAAAAAAGGGGGTTAGATCCATTCTATACCACACATTCATTGATCGACTGTTTGAAAGAAATTCAGCACATGACTAAAGATAAGCTGATAGCACCATGCTTCTCACAGGGATGCTGTCTTGGAAGGGTGTACTAAAATTTATGATGCACTCAAATGCTATTTGGCCTTCACTGCCAAATTCTCAAAATAAGTAATTCATTATCTAAAATAAGAAATGGATGCTTGAAAGAGCTTCACCGCTTCATTTCAAGGACAAATGACTAAGCAAACAGCTGAGAAAGATAATTTACTTTTCCAACAAAAGCATCCTTTTCTTGCATGAGAAACAGAACAAAACCACAATATGGTTCCAGAAAAAGATCAGTCACAAACAGAACTTGTACAACATTCCTTAGCTTTCTTTGGCACTTGATGCTGTCACCATGAGCTGTTATTACAATTATTAATAAAACAAAATTTCGTAGAACACCCCAAATGAGACATGCTGCTGTCCATAGTCCTCTATCATTAGAGTTTATTATATCAATAACCTTATTATTAAGTTTCATATCCAGGAGGAAAGTTACCAGAAACAATGCAGAAACACATAAAAAGCACATCTGAAATTTAAGTCCATGCACTTGTGTATTACAACACGTGAAATGCAGCAGGGCAGAAAAAGAACCTCTAAAAAGAAACTGTTCCTCTGCAGTCAGTTTCCCGTTTCTGGTAACTGTTCCAAATAAGTATGACGTTTATGCTGGGGTTTCTGACTGGTTTGTTGGGTTTTTTCTTCCCTAACACACCCGGAATGTTTCTGAGGTTTTTAGTTCTTTACCTATTTATGGCAAGAAGATGCTTAACTTTTTTATTTTTTTTTCAATTGTTGTGCTGGGATCGCACATCTCCTCAGCAATGGAAAGCTACATTTACAACAGAGAGAGCACACACTGAAGATTGTGTTTTTTACATGAGTATGAGCCTGGGTATGAGGAAAATATCCATCTTTTATTGGTGGCCACTATTTATTCACAGGCCTTTAGACACACCAGTGTATGAACTGCTAGGGTTTAAATCGACATTGAGTCTCCTCTGCAGAGAGACTGAATTCTTTGTCAGACTTCAGCTCCCCAGGTGTTTTCACTGGGATGTTTCTTTAGCTCTCTTCTGTTTGCCAGGGGGGGGACAAAAACTTCTTGAAAAAGTGTAACAGCGCAATTCTATGATAGTACACATCTACCCTTCCCTGTCTCTCTTGTGCACAAAGGTCTGGCACAGACAGTTTACCCTATTTGTTTCTCACTCCTCAAATAACAGAGAATCAGCCAACCTTTGAGTAAAAAGAGATTTTAATGAGAGCACTGACCCTAACGCCAAAAGACCACACACTCTTTCTGGTCACTCTGGTTAGTACTTGCTGTGCTACTAATTGTTTAGGTTCTCAAATTAGCTTTAGGAGTTAGTTGCTTTGTTATTACAGTTCTTACTGTGTCACTCCCTCTTTCCCAACATTTTCTTACTCATTCTTTCACTTTCACACTTTTCCCCCACATTTTTGAGCTGTCATGTTGTTGCTTACCCTGCCAACTGTATGAGGCTCGCTATAGCGAATCAGCTTTACCACCCTCAATGAGCAAAAACAACGGGCCATTTATCTGGGAAAGTTGTGTTGGGTTGCACAAGAAATTGGTTATTTGGTCCCTGCTCTGTGGAGCAATTTGTTCATCTCAGAAAAGAAGACTGCATGTGGCTTCTCCCTGACACCATCCAGTCTGGTGAGAGGGGCATGAGGGGTGGGTGAAATTGGGGGCTCAGGTGAGATCTGCAGCTCACCATGGGTCATCAGGCAGCACAAGGTAGGGCTGACTTTTAAGCCATTAGCAAGTCCCTCCACATAACTGAAATACCTTCTGTAACAAAAGGGACCTAGGAAACACAGGTGGTGATTTCTGAACCAAGAGCATGGGCATTTTTTCGAAAGAAAAGCAAAAGACAATTTTCACTTTTGCCAAGTATGTTTTTGTACATATATTATTCAAACAAATATAAACAGTTAATTTAGAAATATTGTGCACTTAAATATACACAAGTTTTAAATTTGGTCATACTGAAGTGATAGTTAACTCAAACCTTTACCCAAACTGCTCATGACAACTAACGAAAAACAGACTACCTCATTAAGACCTCCTTTCTGAGAAAACGTTTAAGAGAAGTGCTTATATCATTGCCCCTTCTTTCTCAGTGAATAATATGAAATCTTTTCCTATTCACATGCAATAAAATTAGGAAAGAGACGATTACTCTCAGAAGCTTGTTGTCAAGATGTTACTCCTTTTTGAAAATATGGAAACACATCTAGTGCCCTATTCTAACAATATTTAAATTTGCAGTACTTACTAGTGCTGTTGTATCCATGATCACCTGAGGATAAACAAAGTTTGTGGAGAAGGGAACAATCATTTTAGTCCCAGGGTTGCCCTGTGGAATTTATGTACCGAGGAAGTTGACTCTTTTTCCTAGCTAGATCAATTAGAAGCTACATTCATAAGAAAAACAGAATATTACTAACAATCCACAGGACTCTTCTGAAAACCTTTGAGACAACCAGAGGCTAGATGATTTGAAAAATATTTTTCTGGAATATTCCTTAGAGATAATCAGCAAATAAGTAATCCAGAGCTTTATCTGCATTATTATCAACAACTTTAATCTAAATAGTGAATTAGATAAGTAATTAGCTTTTCTCTACTTATGGTCACATAACTTTATTCCACCTCGTTTTTGGAACTTGCCATTAAATGAACAACTGTATAAAAATCAAACAAAGGCAACTGATTATAAGTCTATGATTTAAAAAGAAATCCTTGGACTTCAACTGTTGAAAGCATCTAATCATCTTGGAGCCCCAAGTCTGTTTAGAAAACCTTCCAGAATAAAAGAAACAATTTGCTTCCTCTGAAACACAAGCAGGCTCTTCATTTACTGAAGTGTGCCTGAGGCATTCATTGGACAATACCCCAAATTGCGCAATACACAATTTCAAAAGCATACAGTATTTTTCTCAGTGATATTATTATTCATGATACTTCAGAACAAAGCAGTAATCGGAAGCCAAATGTATATTATTACCTGTTCAGCTTGGTAGGCATCTAATACATTTTCCCCCTGTTCAGCAAACGTGGTACAGCTCACACACGTACACCTCTCCTTATCCAGAAACCAGGCTCAAGTAACTGGAAGAAGCTAGAGACAGATTCAAGAGACAAGAGGTTGATCTCCAATGGCCCGATCCATTCTCTACTCATATCAAACTACAAGTATTAAGCTTTATTTACAAAATAGTTGATACATTTGATGCAATGCTCTTAGATACTTCAGGAGCATGAGTTTATTGATCTTCTGTATTCAGAACATGTAAGGGTGATTTTCCCATTTCTAACATAAAGAGAAACACTGCTTCTAGTAAGTGTCTTCATAACTGGCATCAGCCAGCTGACTGCCCGCATCAGACACTGGACTGTGATCCACTGCCCCATCTCAAAATGCATGCAAACATGCAGAGTTGGCAGATCCAGTAGGTGCTGATACCTGCTGAAGGTAATGAAGAGCTCTGTTTCTCAGGAAAATTGACATGCTCAATGGCTTTCAAAGACTTAAATATAAAGAGCTGGCTTGCAACAGGACTTGGCAACCTCATTTTGGAAACAGCTTATCTCCAGCCTTTGCCAGGCTTCGAGATACCAGGACACAGACATGGCATTATCTGCTTGGAAGTGGCAGGAAACAACCAAGATATCAAGATGAAGATGCCTTTTTAATTACAAGGCTATTTGGCCACTGGAAAAAGGGCAAATACTGCCTTAAAAAGAAATACATAAAGTCACAGCAAGAAAAAGACAGAAAACACTTTTTAGATACCTAAAGACTCCCCACTACAACCACGCACAACTTCTTCCCCAGAGAGAAACAAGCTATGAATGAGAGTGTTGTTGTACCCAAACATTTTAATGCTATCTGTATGTCAACTTGCAGAACACAATGGCAAATTTATGCAAATTTTTACTACAGAGTCTCTGAACCAATGAAAGTTACCATCATGACAGTCATTTATAAGAAAGAATTTTTAGGAAACTGTCTGTGTGGAACCACTTAGAAAAGTACAATATGCGGCTGTGTGAGCTTATGTCGACTCTTTTCTCACAAACAGAAGGTATTCATAGGAGTTTTCTTTAAAATACTGAATTTGGAGGGTAAATGGCATTGTCCAGATAACCATTCTTCAATGATTGTTCTTTACCTGGTTTAAGCACAATGCTGTGACTGGGAATTCAGGTGACAGCCACTTCTGAGCAATAGTGTGCACTGAAATCATGGTTCAATTAAAGTTCTACGTATTTGAAAAACATGAGCTACTATCCCTTGCAAGCTTCATCTCTCTTCAACGTCAAAGACAAAGATTGTATTTACTCATTTGTGTCACTATTACTTTTGATTCTACATTGCTGTGGGTCATCTTTCCATTACACTAACTATATGGCATAAGGAAGTTGGAGAATTCAAAGCATAAAGTATGCTTTTGATTTGTCAGTATGACTATATATGTAAAAGAACACAAAAGTCCCTGACTTAATTCTTGCACATGTGATGTTTAAAGGGAAAAACAGTTTTCAGGACATTAGGAGGGTGGTGATTTTTTCTTCTAGATTTTCACCTTACTTCTTCTGATGGAGGATCCCAACATGCATTGATAAATCTAAAGGAAAAAGTAGTAAGGACTGTGGCAAACAAGTAATAAAATGTGAATTCTGGAGAGGGGGCAATGCAGTGGTCAGGCAGGACTCTATGTGACTTTAGACATTTTAGGCACAGTATGCCCTAAAATTGAGCAAAGATGTAAGAAGAATTACAGAAACTTCATGGTTGGAAGGAACCTCTGAGATCATTGAGGTGAGTGACCATACACACGCTAAAAAAAAAACCCAAAACAAAACCAAAAACCCAACCCCACAAAACATACCACCCAACCAAACTGCTGACCATGCTCTTCCTGATCCAGGTCAGGATGCTGTTGGCCTTCTTGGCCACCTGGGCACGCTGCTGGCTCGTGTTATGCTAACTGTTCACCAATACCTCCAGGTCCTTTTCTTCTAGGCAGCGCTCCAGCCACCCTTCCCCGAGCCTGTAACATTGCCTAGGTTTGTTATGACCAAAATGCAGGACCTGGCACTTGGCCCTATTGAACCTCATCCTTTTAGTCTTGGCCCATTGATCCAACCTCTCCAAGTCCCTCTGTAGTTCTTTCCAACCCTCAAGAAGATCAACAGTCTCACCTAGTTTGGTGTAATCTGCAAACTATCCAGATCATCAATAAAGATATTAAACAAGACTGGTCCTAAAACTGAACCCAGAGGGACACCACTCATGACTGGCCACCAACTGGATTTCACCCCATTAATCACAACTCCCTGGGCACGGCTGTTCAGCCAGTTTTTTACCCATTGAAGAATACACTTGTCCATGCCACAATTCACCAGATTCTCCAGGGGAATGCTGTGGGGTACAGTGTCAAAGGCCTTACCCAAAGTCCAGGTAGACAACACCCACAGCCTTCCCTGCATCGAAAAGCAGGTCACATGGTCATAGAAAGAGATCAAGTTGGTTAAGCAGAACCTCCCTTTCATCAACCCTTGCTGGCTGGCCCTGATCCCTTGGCTGCCCTGCACTTGCCTGAGAGTTTTACTCAGGATAATCCTCTCCGTGATCTTTCCCAGTACTGAGGTCAGACTGACAGGCCTGTATGTGCCCAGGCCCTTCTTGTGGATAGGTGTCACATTGGTCATCCTCCAGTCATCTGGTACCTTCCGTGTTGACCAGGATTGTTGATAGATGATGGAGAGGGGTTTGGTGAATACTCCCAGCAGCTCCCTGAGTACTCTTGGGTGAATCCCATNCTTACTCAGGTAACCTTAGTTACCTGTCCCTTCTTCCAAAGGTGGTAAACCATCCTTTTTTCCCTAAGTCCCATCAAGAGAAGAAGGATATTTACTTAGAAAATTAATCTGACTTGCAAACTTTGACTGATATCCTACTTTTATAGAATTAACAAAAACTACTGGATATTTTCCTTAAATTAGGTTTTACTGTTGTTTTTTTTTTTTTTTTTTTTTATTG
>VZRU01000258.1:124326-160329 GCA_013398155.1 Pedionomus torquatus
AAAAAAAATGCACAGTCATCTTAGAAACAATAAATATCAATTCCCCCACCCTCATATTATTTTGTTTTCTCATAAAATATTGTAAAATTGTTTCTTATCGATCTAGGCGTATTTTTCCTTTTATAATAAATGACTCTATATGTGAAATATTCTGTTAGTTTAAAGAAAATTCCCTTTAACCATGCAGTTCAACACTTATATAACTACCTTACTTGGGGTTATAACACATCTATTGTCCAAAAAGCACAGTAGACATTTTCCTTTTAGCTCACCTCCACCCATTGGAAAAAAAACAGAACATGTCCAGAAATTAACAGTCTTGGTTGTAAGTTTTCCTTCACTCCCACAGAAGAGAGCTGAAAAAAAAAAAAAAAAGTTCTGATGCTCTATACTAACTCCAGTTTTTCGCTATTTACTGTGGTTGTGTTCTACATATGGACATATTTCATTTTGTTCCAAGCTGTGCAGAAAGGAAACTTGTCATAGCATCCCTTTCAAACCTGATGAGAGCTATGCAAATGCTGGCCTTCGTTCAAGGCTGCATCTGATGCTCCTGGCAGCAAGTGAAGCAAATAACACACATGGAGGAAGAAGGGAGGAGCACAAGTGAAGGTTGGCTTCTGAGACACTCCAGTATTATAAAAAGGTTTATTTAGAAGTCTCCTATTTAATAATAACATTAAAAATGGTTGGATCTTTATTGTCAATCTGTTATTGTGCTGGTAGGGGAATTTGACCAGTTCAACTCCAGTTCCTAGCAAGATCACCTGCCAGAACAAATCTGAGAAGGCTTAGCTCAGTGCAGTTGATATTCCTTTTCTATCAATGATTGAGAATAGAAAGGTCAGTAGAAAACAGCTCACCTGAAAAAATAAAAACCTTTTTCTGCAAGGAACCTGAACTGACAGTACATTAACATGCTTACTGGTGTCAGGAATGCCAAGACATAGGCTTTTGTACCCAAATGCAAAACATGCCATTTTGCATGCCTTCTATTTGAAGCATAAAGACAGTTTAGGGGAAGGAAAAAAAAAAAAGAAAGAAAAAAAGAAAAGAAAAGGCTTCCTAAAAGGCAAGATCCATTTGACTGTGGGATAGTTTTCAAAGGGAAATGAAAATGTCATCACCTGACATTTCTGAAGCTGAGTTTTCAACTCCTGAGACAGTGTGCAAGCATGAGTGTTAAATAGAAAAGCTGGTCACAGACCAGTACACTCTCCATGTGTTTCCCTGGGGCAATTAGCATCACTTCCCCTATCAAGGGGCTCACCGTGCTTACCAGTGAATACGTCAAGTCCAGTTGCTCATGAGTCTCTGAAAATAAACACTACAAAGTCACTGACAGGACCTTTAGGTTGAAAAATGAATCCTTGTAACACATACAATCTCAAAAAAGAAAGTTTAATTGAACAGTCCTTTGAAAGAGAGCACTCCGTGCTCCCTTGTGACATTCCTACAGAAGAGAAGCAGAACATATGCAACCGAAAACCTGTCTCAAGACAACTTTTGGGCTGCCTTAATCTAGTTTTTCCTCTGTCCTTTCCTGTTGCACTGCTGGATTCATGCCACAAGGGCAGCAGCTCTCCCTTTCTTATAAGCACACACGGACACTGTACTGCAGAGGTCCCCCATGAGAAATCTGGAAACATCATCCCCAGTAGGATGCTGGGAACACGTCCTTTCCTCATCACAAATTCCAGAGTGCCTGTGGACTGCGTCAGGCTGCTTGGAGGAGCCTTTAGCTAGTGTTGCACAACATAAACACACTGCTATAGGGCCTCAAAGGTCTTAACATTCTCAACAGTCCACAGAACTATTCTAAACTATTTTTACTTAGAAATCCTTTTATGAAGCTTTATAAAAATCTTCACCTGTGAAGAGTTATATGGATGGCAATGCCAAAAAACTCCACCATATTAGCAAGGGAAATCAGAGCTGAAAGCCTCTCCCACACACAAGCAATCACAACCTCCTCCTCTCCTCCTTCCCTCCTCCTCTCCCCCACAGTGATGAACAAGATGCAAACAGTGGGGAAAAGAAACCTACTTCTTCCTTTAAAGCCCAATACTGAGGATTGAGTCACCATCTTTTGAGGAAGAGGGAAGCAGCAGCAGGGACAGCAAGGGTTTCCTTTTAAGCATGCTATCCTGAACCTGCCCTTAGCAAACTGCTTATACAAATGGAGACTGGACAAGCATTGCTTGGGGCAATGGTAGGAGGAAGCAGACTGAGCCTCAGCACGCACAGGACAATCCGGCACATCAAACCACCCAGGGAGGCTGCACCTCTGGCTGCTGTCCAGGGCTAACATTGTCAGACCATACAGTGGCTAACTCCTGCAGCAGGGAAAGGATTCACGAATAAAAGTCTTGATTACAAGAAGAAAAAAAAGTAAACAGAACCAAACAAAACAACAAAATGGGAGAGTGAGAGACAAGTTGAAGTACATATAACCCAGCAACCAGGTACTGTTCTGTGGCCATCTTCACAGATCAAGGCCACCTATCCTACTACCTGACACTCAAGACAAAATGGTGGGCACCCATCTTAGAGCAAAGGCTGCAGCTTCAGCTCAGGGGTCTGCACTGTCTATTCCAGTTGTGTCTCCACCCAGATGGAACTGCTGAAGGGAGAGACTGCAGTGAAGACCTCAGGCTGCAGAAGGTAGGAGGTGCCTCAACCTTTTTCCTGGGGTAGGCATATGTGGCAGACCTGCCTGCAAAATGTGTGCCCAGGTGGAAGACCTCTTGCAGCGGGTGGCTGAGTTGTGCCAGTGATAACTTCCTGAGGAGAGGTGCCATGCTGGACCTTGTTCTCACCGACAAGGAGAGCATGGTGGGGAACATGAAGCCCAAGGGCAGTGTTGGCTGCAATGACCATGAGATGATAGACCTTAGGGCAGCAACAAGGATATTAAACAAGCTCACAACCCTGGATTCAGGAGATTCTACCAGAATAGCATGGGATAAAGGCCTGGAAGAGAGGCCTAAACAAGCTGGGTAATAATCAAGGACCACCTCCCCCAAGCTTAGGAGTGTTGCATCCCAACAAAGTTCGGAAAAAACACCAGGAGTCCCACAGTGATGAACAAGTAGCTCCTAGACAATTTTAGAAAGGAAGCCTGCAGAGTGTGGAAGCAGACAAGTAGCCAGGGAGGAATACAGAGACATCATCTGAGAAGCCAGGCATCAGGTTGGGAAAGCTGAAGCACAGATAGAATTCTATCTGACCAGGGATGTTGAAGGCAACAAGAAAAGCTTCTACAGTTATGTCAGTGACAAAAGGAAAACTAGTGAAAATGTGGGTCACCTCTGGAAGAAAACAGGAGACCTAGTCACATGGGATAGGGAACAGGCTGAATTGCTCAATGGCGTTTTTGCTTTGGTCTTCACGGGAAGTGCTCTGGCCACACTGTTGAAGGCAAAGCAAAGGCAGAGAATGGGAGAATGAAAAACTGCCTGTTTGCAGGTCAGGTTTGAGACCATTCAAGGAACCCAAAGGTGCACACATCCCATAGACTTATCTGCAGGTCCTGAGGGAACTGGTGGAACTTATTAAGCCACTATCCATCATATTTGAGAAGTCATGGCAGTCTGATGACGTTCCCACTGACTGGAAAAGGGTAAACATAATCCCCATTTTTAAAAAGTAGAAAAGGAAGAGCTGGAAAACTACAGGCTGGTCAGTCTCATCTCTGTGCCCAGCAAGATAATAGAGTTCGTCCTCCAGGAAACTATGCTAAGGCACATGGAAAATAAGTAGGTGATTGGTGACAGCCAACACAGCTTCACTCAGGGCAAATTGTGCTCGAAAAATTTGGTGGCCTTCTACAATGAGATTACAGTGTTGGTGGATAAGGGAAGAGCAACCGACATCATCCACCTGGACTTGTGCAAAGCATGTGGCACTGTCCCACACAACTTCTTTGTCTCTGAATTAGAGAGATATTGATTTGACACATAAATCACCCAGTGGGTAAGGAACTGGTTGGATAGCTGAACTCAAAGAGTTGCAGTCAACTGCTTGATGTCTGAGTAGAAACCAATAGTGAGTAGTGTTCCTCTGGGTAATGGAACTGGGAGCAGTGTTGTTGGAGAGTGGGATTGAGTGCACCCTCAGCAAGTTTGCTGGTGATACCAAACTGAGTAGTGCAGTCGACATGTTGGAGGGAAGGGATGCCATCCAGAAGGTCCTAGGAAGGCTTGAGAGCTGGGCCCATGAGAACCTCATGAAGCTCAACAAGGCCAAGTGAAAGGTCCTGCATGTGGGTCTGGGTAATTCCAAGCACAAACACAGGCTGTGTGGAGAATGGATTGAGAGCAGCCCTGGGGAGAAATATGTGGGATTATTGGTCAATGAGAACCTCAACATGAGCTGGCGACATGTGCTTGCAGCCCAGAAAGCCAACAGCATCCTGGGCTACATTGAAAAAAGCATGGCCAGCAGGTTGAGGGAGATGATTCTGTCCTTCTGCTCTGGTCTTGTGAGACCCTACCTAGAGCAGTACGTATAGCTTTGGGGCCCCCAACATAAGAAGGACATGAACCTGTTGGAACAAGTCCAGAGGAGGACCACAAAGATTTTCAGAGGACTGGAGTACTCTCCTGTGGAGACAGGCTGTGAGAGAGTTGGGGTTGTTCAGCCTGGAGAGAAGGTGGGTCTAGGGAGACCTTATAATGACCTTTCATTTCATAAAGGGGATCTACAGGAGATGTGGGGAGGGACTCTTTGTCAAGGGAGTGCAGTGATAGGATGAAAGGTAACAGATTTCAACTGGAAGAGGGTGGATTCAGATTAGATATTAAGAAGAAATTCTTTACTATGAGGGTGGTGAGGGCACTGGAACAGGTTGCCTGGAGGTGTTGTGGGTGCCCCATTCCAGAAAGTGTTCCAGCTTGCGTGGGCTTTGAGCAACCTGCTCTAGTGGGCGGTCTCCCTGCCCATGGCAGGGGAGTTGGAACTAGGTCATCTTTAAAGTCCCTTCCAACCCAAACCATTCTATGATTCTATGAACAAGTTCTAGCTTTCACTTTAGCAAGCTACTCTACAGAAGAGATGTAATTTAGACTTCAAAGCCATTTTTATCCTGTGGCAAGTTCAGTGATGCTGACCATCCCACAGCAAATGGGAGCGACCTGACCGAGAACAGTAAGATCTGCATGTGTCCTTCACAAGCTTTATAGAATTAAGTTGTTTTTCAGGTAATAGTTTGCTAAGACTTTTTTTTTTTTTTTTTTTTTTTTTTTTTTAATACTCTGGGTAGCAAGGTCTTAATGCAATATCTGTTTACTACAATTCTCCAAGAGGCAAGATGTTCCTTGGCTTTTATCCAAACCATTTAGTTCACATACATATTGGAAAAAGCTGTCATGTCAGCAGCTAAGGTTGATATCAAGAGAGACAATAAGAGGATTAAGAGGTGGAAAGCTTTAGAAGGCAAGCTACTGAATATTTCACAAGAAATGAAGCTGAGAGTGCTACTGATGCAAAGGGAAGGTCAGAAAGATTAAATGCCTCAGAAATAGCTAAGGAATATTAAAATAGGCATTAGACATTCCAGATGTTGATATGTAGCTTTTAGGATCCTGATATTTCAATCTGATTTTTGAACCAAGGCAAGAGCTTCATTGAATGTGCGCCAGTGGCATAGAGCACTTGCCGAGGGAATTCGCTGGGATGCATCTACAGCATCACAGGATTGATCTGACATTTGAGAGTGCCTCCAAGGGCTTTGTCATTTTATTGCTCATTTTTATTAACATCTGAATGCTACTGATATGGATGGAGTTCCATATCTCTAACTGAGAGAGTCTGGTGAGAGATTGCACAAAGACCAACCCCTTGTCACAGTTAGCCTTTCCTACCTAATCCTCTAATGTCATGGTTAAACAGCAGATCTCACCACCATCAAGACCATGTAGTTTTGGGGAAAAAGCAGACAGTAGAACACTTTTACAGGGCATTCCAAATATTTGGCAGCAAAGGGACCAGACAGAGTTAAGCCCAGGTGTTTTCTGTAGCCCTGCCAATGACAAGAGGGAAGGCACAGCAGGAATCTCTCTGAAATAGCTTAATTCTACACTACAATAAGCTTACCTATAAACTTAAAGACACACTGCCAATAGGCAATTTAAAGAACATTAATTTCTTGCAAAGTAGAAAGAGATTTAAGTATTACATTATCCTTTAGTTCACAAGTACATCTGAAATGATGCTCCCTTCTCTCCTCTGTCTCCAGCCTACCAGGAAGGCATTAAGAAATTGGAACTACATATTTAATATCTCGGAGCTCATGGAGCACACTAACAAATTAACACCTTGTCAATACACAGTTTCTGTTATACCATGTTTTTATGGCACGTTTTACTTAATGACTTTCTGGAAACAGTCATATGAAATTTCTCTCCCATCTCCTGTTTAAGTACAGATACTCTACTGCGAAAGTTAAAAAATGTTCACCGTGTCCTTTTATCTTGACATGCAACTTTAGTCTTGCATCCAGGTGCTTTGTACTTTAAAAATGCTTGAATTATAAAAAAACCTAAACCAAACAAAAAAAAACCCCCAACTTTCTAGCCTTTATGACTTTCAAAAAAAAAAAAAAATTAGTTCTTGGAAAAAGTAACTTGGTTTTGATTAAAAAGAAAATTTCTAGAAAGTAAATTGGGAACTCCTTTTTGTTGTTCCTTTACTTACATTAAAAATTATTACATTTAAAAATTGCTATTTCCTCATGTACTATTATTGAGCTATTGTGTTTTTGCTTTATGAAATAACTGTGGTTAGCAACTTGCCCACTGTGTAATTTATCTTTTTTCTTGGTAGTTATTTTAAAGTATTTGTCCCATTAAGTAACAAAATGGAAGATGATCAATTTGCAGGCACCATGAAGTAGTTTTAGAGGTGCGTACTCTTCGGTCATTGAAGATGGTAAATACACAGTCAGCCACAACTGCTTCTTTGAGGAACTGTGCTAAAAAATGAAGTTAAGTTAATATTAACTAGCAACTTAAAACCGGATCTTCTGTATACTAGTTGAAATAAACAGTGGGAATTTTTTAGTGAAACAAATAATTGCAACAATGTCATTTCCTCCCCCCCCCCAACCCCCCAAAGTAACATGCCAGTTTCAACACAAGTTTCTGCATTTAGAAGTGTTGTATCTAGATTAGATAACATACTACAATAGTTAACACGAGAGAGAAACCCTAATTTCATACACCTACAATAAACAAGAACATGGAAATCAAGACATGAGGCTCAGAGATTTCAACCTATGTCTTCATCATGCCAACACAAACTTAAATAGCGTACCACATTTAGTGTTGATAAATGCTGGATTTCTTTCAAGCAGTCGGACGAATCTTGATAACATTGCAGCAATTACTTTTCCAAGCTCTGTTTTCCTATGAGATACAGTATTTTCTTGAAATGGAGTCGCCATCAGTCATTGTTGCAGTAGCAAAGGCAATGCAGCCATGTGGGTTTAGCTCAATAAAATACTTTTTCCCATTAGCAAACAATGAAAAATTGAAACACCCCCTCACCCCCCTCCAAACATTTAAGTTGCATTACTTTGTTTACTTCATGTGTCATTTACCATTTACTGTACCACTTTTTTTAGCACATGGTTCATTTTCTAGAGGCTTTTACTAACTAGCTGACAGAGAATATCTTTCTCTCTCAGTCACTGCAGTTTCCACAAAAAAACCAACCCAAAACTCAACCAACCAACCAAACTTTATCCTTAAAATCATAATATTTGCTAGGCATTTTTAAACATATCTAGAGTCATTCTGAAGAGGAAGTCATGAGTAAAAATGACTAATATAAGTAAATTCGAAAGTTTTAAAGAAGTAGAAGCAATTAGTAATAAATGTGTCATGCTAATGATCAGGAGCAGTATCCTCAGTTTCAGACATATGGAGTCAGGTAAAAGCAGATTTTTCTGGTGATTCTAATTCATAACTGCAAAGAGTTCTGCTAAGGATTTCTAAACAGCAAAATGCTGACCAAGACATCTCACCTCCTTTCTCAAAATATGTTTTAATATTTTTTTTTCTATATTGCATTCTGTATACTCATTTGCAACATGTAAGCGGTGATGCAATTACCGAGGCTGTTCTCTACTGAGTTATAAGGTTAATATACGTTTTTTTAACCTAGTACAAAAACGCCCACCCTTTTGTGATAGTGTGACAGAATGACCTATGCAGAGCTGGAGCTATGCAGGCATGTATTTTTGTAATTAGAGATCAAACCAGGTTTCGTACCTCTGTAGCTCCATTCCTAGTGGATCCATCCCTGTTTTACCACTGTAATGATATTTAAAACCAGACCTTATCTTCCAAGTGCACATAAGGATTGGTTCATCCCACGTTCAGCAACAGCAGGTGACAGGAGGATCGAAGCCAGATTAACAGACGGACTTTACAGAGCAAGGATTTAACTTGACTGTTTTAAACGCACCTGTGGCATAAATCACACCAATAGTAGTTAATTCCCACTGCAGTCTCTAACAGCACTGAAAATGCTTCATGTTGCTCTAGGTATAGAGTTTTCCATATTTCTCATCAGGACACTAATTTTCCCAATTTTATGATAGGACTACAAGAATATGTAGGTACGGTTTGATGCTCAGCCTATACATTAAAGTCAATTCCTTAGGCTGTACATTATTCAGCTTTTAAAAAGTAATAAAAATTGACTTCACAACAAGCCAACACATTTGTTTGTTTATAGATGTTAGAAATTGCTGCATTACACAAATAAAAAGGGAGTGACGGCACAAGACACAACAGCTTTACCGTTTTAGCTGCTTTTACTGTTTTAGCATCCACATTGCCTCCCTCCAAGGGCTCATGTTAGAGGGAGCAGAACCATCAGGTCCTGCCATGGTTAGATCAGCCTGATTTCATTAACACTGCCCCAGATCTGTGCAGGAGCAGCAATATATATTAATTTCCAGAAGAGAGGGGACTTAAAGAATTCTGCAATTAAAATTGCTTCCAGTTGCACCTACCACAGTTCCTACATGATTGTTGGAAGAGAGGCAGGAAAAACATGCAGAAGATTCTGGATGTGGTCTTATACTACATCAAGAGGAAAACGGTGTGCGTTTTTTGGCTTTGCAAGCCATGGTTGCTCTGTTGTGGATCAGGAGTGATGGATTAGAACAGCTCCAAGAACTGTCAGCTAATATCTGCACCACAGCAAGATCAGACAGCAGCAACCTGTCTGGAATGCTGCGACAATTTCTGGCTGCCATCATGAGAACTGCAGGTCATGCTACCACAGGAGGCTTTAAAGTAAAAACCTGAATTTAAAAAAACAAGGCACCGAGACTGCATAATCTTCTACAAAATAGGAAGTAAGCATTCAGAAGATAAAGTACTGACAATCTCTTTGAGATTTTTTACATCGCTACAGCTTCTTGTGCAGTCTGATGCCACCGTATTTTCTCATTATGCTGGGGAACTGCATTCAGGTGAAATGAGAACAAGGCTGGTACCAGAATTATCAGTGGGGCTGACTGACCTGGCCACCCAGCTACACTCTTAGACCTGTACTTGAGTTGAATGGTTAAAAAAACTTTTAAAAAGACCAAAAAAACCCAACCAACCAACAAAACCCAACCAACCAAACAAAAAAACAACCCCAAAACCAAGCCTCTAGACAGTCCAGATGCTTGCAGCTTTCCTAACTTCACTGTGCATTGAAGACACCCATTATCCCACGAAAACTGGATACGCAATAGGTACAAAATCAGTCTTAATTTAAATGATCAGGTGGACAATACCAAACATAACAAGACAAGGTAAAAGAAGTTCATGGGTACTTTATGCTGCTGAAACATATAATGTTGTGAGTCTTTATAGTAGATTGTCTCCCATGTATGACTTCTTGTATGTTTTCAGTTTTGAGAGAGGCTTTTCATATGTTGCATATGTTTTATGTTCTTTTAAATATTACCTTGCACTTGTCTCATCTCTGCTTCAAAAAGATGCCACAGCAACACAACAGACATTCTCAGACACTCAAAAAATAAAGTTCAACACTGCTGTAGACACATCCACTTAAGTCAAAGATGTCTTTGAGATGAGCAAACAGAACTGGTAAATGTTAGACAAGATGAATCAAATGAGGAATTTGATATTAAATGCACCAGAAGATGACATTTTTAAACTGTTACATAGCACTTAATAAATTCTGGGAGATTAACATTGTACTAAGATAGCAAAATTAGACCAAAAGAATTAAGGTTCCTACAGTGAGGCACACATACAGGTGTGAAGTAGGTGTCAAAGAAGAAAGAGTGTGGATCTTCCAGCTCAAATTGTTCAACAACTTCTTCCTTTTTGTTCCCTATCTCAGGCTATGTATATGATATCCTACCTGTTTGGCCCTTCCCAATAACTTTATGTTACCTGATTTTAATGAACTTGAAGCAACAGTCTCGAGGACACTCAGTTCCTCACCTCTCTGATATTTCACAAATTAGCCAACTTTATAACTACTTCATTAGTGGAAAAATACATTGAAAAATTATTCAAGGAGACAGAGGCCTCACTGAACAGCCAGTGATCATTGTCTTCCCCAGGATGTGCTTAAGATGACCCCAACTTGTTTTCATCCTTTTTCAGCTATAATCAGCTACAGTTTTGGGGTTTTTCTCCTTTTTCTGAAAGATACTAGTAGGGGAAGAACATAAATGTTTTCCAAAATGGTGATTTATGGTCTAAGTTTATGACGTGTAAAAGGAAGAACATTCTGATTTTTCCGTAACTTAGAGTTCTGCTATTTAAAGCCTATCTTACAACTTATTGGTAATGCTGGTAATGTCAAAGATTTCCCGAAACATCCCTTCATGTAATTCTACTTTCACTGGCCTGTAACTCAGTTAAACTTTTATCATTTGGTGTGATTTTTTTNTCTCTCAGGGTGAGATCGTTTGGATGCGTTTCAGCCAATATCTCAGCTATTTCTGCAAATACGACAGGAATGTACGGGCAGGAATTTTAACTTGCTCAATGTATCCTGATGACAAGTCCAATAAATTTCCGTTGCTTTAAAATATAGAATAAAAAACTGACAAAAGAGGGAGGGCATCATATGGAAATGATACAATGATTCATTCCTCCATATGAAATTTGAGCCATTGGGCCAAGATATAAATCCTCCAAAAAATTGCAGTCTGCTTATCTGTTAAAGATTAACAGCTAAAATTCTAAATTTGATAAACACATTCATGCTTTTAATAGGTTTTTTCATGATATCCAGATTGCCTATATAATGCCCTCAAAGAACAGCTAAGAACACATCTGTGTCCTAAAAGTTTCTGTATGTGAACCAGCTGGGCATATGCAACAATACGCAGAGTAAATATACATTACAGGAAGAACACTGACTATTCTGAGCAGAGATGAGACTGGGCAATAGCAGGATGTGAGTGAACCTGACAAAGCTGTACACCTGTGTGAACATAGGAAGCAGGACAGACATGAGAGGAGGAAAGGGAAATGGTGCTGGGAAACAACTCTCCTCATAAGAGACTCATGAATTCTTCAGTCTAAAGAAGTTGCGTTTTACAAGCACATCATCATTTTATGTGGAGCTGCAGAGTATGCAAGAAGAGGGAAGACAAATCTCAGAGGAAGAAGGCACTATTGGGCAGCAAGACCAAAATAGGACAAGGAAGCAAGGGTGGCAGTACAGGGGATGAAACAAAGAAGAGTAGGGTGTGTTCAGGTGTCATGGATCTGTATATGCAAGGGGAGGTGCTGTCCACAGTTTAGATGCTTCCCAGATCTTGTATCATTGACTAAACTGGTTGACCACTGTCCCAATCTACAGCTGAGTAAGATCTGCTCTCTTCTTTCCTAGGCTGCATCAAAGAAGTGTGACCAGCAGGTCACGGGAGGTGATTCTCCCCCTCTACTCTGCACTTGTGAGACCCCACCTGGAGTACTGTGTCCAGCTCTGGAGTCCTTAACAGAGAAAGGACATAGAACTGTTAGAACGGGTCCAACAGAGGGCCACAAAGATGATTAGAGGGATGGAGCACCTCTCCTATGAAGACAGGCTGAGAGAGCTGGGGCTGTTCAGCCTGGAGAAAAGAGAAGGCTCCATGGAGACCTTATAGCAGCCTTCCAGTATCAGAAGGGAGCCTACAGGAGAGCAGGAGAGGGACTCTTGGTCAGGAAGTGGAGTGATAGGACAAGGGGTAATGGTTTTAAATTGGAAGAGGGGAGATTTAGATTGGATATTAGGAAAAAATTCTTTCCTGTGAGGGTGGTGAGACACTGGAACAGGTTGCCCAGGGAGGTTGTGGATGCCCCATCCCTGGAAGTGTTTAAGGCCAGGCTGGATGGGGCTTTGAGCAACCTGGTCTAGTGGGAGGTGTCCCTGCCCATGGCAGGGGGGTTGGAACTCGATGATCTTCAAGGTCCTTTCCAACTCTAACCATTCTATGATTCTCAACTCAGAGCCTGGGTCCAGGCACTGCAACATCTCCCACCGTGTTTCATGGCCCCAACAGAGGACTATGCCTCTCAGCAAGGACTTTGTAACAGAGTCAAGACTTCAACAAGTAAAGGAGATGGACAAACCATGTTCTCCAGCACCTGATAGGTTTTTATTTGGAAACTGCAAGAGCAAGAATGAATTTTCATGTTCTGGCAGCCTGGACTTCAGGAACTCAGGCTCAGTTGGTAATGTGGCCTCTAACTGTTCTATATTTTTTTCAACTCCTGCTCCTAAGAAAAGCTTTCTGACCTCATTCTCTTGCTTCCTAAGATGAGATAGGTGGAGTAGGTGCCTTGTGTCTGTGTTGCCAGTCCAGCACGATTCCCTGTCATCTCCTCCCAGGTAGTAGTAAAGTCTTCCTGGCTGCTGTTGTCATTTTTTTTTTGCCCAGATCATGTAACCAGCAGACTACACATTAGAGAAGATACAACTGCAATCAACATAAAATGACACACCAACATGTTCTTCCATACATTATAGTAGGAACTGACAGGAAAAAACCTGTGGGAGGGAAATTGCTATAGAAAGGCAGGTGCCTTAAGGCAGCAAGGTAGAAGTGTGGAAGATGTTGGAGAAGATGGTCCAGAAAAGTTTGCGAGTTAAAAGGATAATTTGTATGCTTTCTTGGAACTTATTTCTGGGGGTTCTACAGTTTTTGAGATCTTGTCTGTCACAGCTATCTGCTTCACCCATTGTCAAATGTTCCAGTCCTTAATACTTCTTATGCAAAAATGCTGATATGTAACATTTAATTTAATAGGTCAGTGGGTAAGGTTGATTTTAAGTTTGGATAATTAATATTTATTGTTAACACGACATCAGAGCACCCACCTCCATGCATAACTTGCTAGGGGGGTTGAGTGATTTTTATTTTATATGTTTTTGCTAAAATAATACCAAAATTCTGAAGTGACCTACTGCAAGGTTAAAGATTTCACTGTTAGACCTGTTTCACTGTTCAATAGTCTCCCCTCTTGCCTACTAACACATAATAAGAAAATCTATAAGGCTCTGTATTACCTACTTCTTTTACTTGCCAACAAACCTTTGATCCCTGCGCTGTATAAACTGCATGGTTCTCACTGTGAATGTAGAGAAGGAAGTACCACCGCCCATCAGCTTGGAGTCTGGTCCCTGACCTGTAATGTCAGCAAAGTCTAGTTCCATGACATAAAGACCTTTGAGTAAGTGCACATCTGTGCTGGCGACCTGCAAATCAACTCACCTCTACGTCAGAAAAAACTCAGCTTTTCTATGGTCTGTTGTCATCAGCATAGGCGAATTTATGAAGATAAAAGATAAAAAGGCAAAAATCTAACTGGAGAAGTGGGAAAAGTAAGACAGTGTCCCACACTACAGAGTCCTGCCATCAGCAGAAGAATGAGAGACCCTATGACTTGTGCTTAGTTCAGGGAAGGAATCCAATTCCCTCTCTCCTTCCATGCCATAGTGCTTTCTTGGTCAATTTTATCCTTGGTTTAGTTTCCTCAACCCAGGCATTATACAGCTAAAATACACTGTATGCTTAGGCACTGCTCTCAGAGCAGGTGGATTAAAACATCATTTCCTACCATTCATATTTGCATCGGAGTATGAGTGGCTCATGCCCGTTACCACAGCGAGGGGAACACGCTCATGTGGAAGGAGGACTCAGACACCTGCCTGTTCAGTGTGTCAAGTATTCATGAACTACTATCGCTTATTAGAGGCTCAGTTTGCAAAGTCCAAAGTGTACAAACAGAGGAATATAGGACAAATCTGAACTAAGCACTGTACCCTGCCCTCTGCCTGCACCAACAATTTACAGGTATCTGGTAAATGATTTATAAACCTAAAGATAACATAGTATAAAACTGTATGACTGACTGTCTCCACTTTACAAAGGAAACACTTTCTGGATAACTTGTCATGTCTCTGAAAATGTTTCAAATTTTGGTGTCTGCTCTGCTGTTTACAGGTAAGTGCCTGGCACCTTGTCTCATGTCATTCCCTTCTGGCTTGTTAAATAGTCAGCTGGCAAAACCCGCTGTGTTACCACCAGAACAGAACTAATTGAAGAGTTAACTGGAAATTCACTACAGCAAGGACATATGGGAGTGTGGGTGAGCACAAGGTTGCGTAGCAAATTCTGTGAAATATAGTCTTGATTCTGCTCCTTATTACTACTTCCAAACCTCAGCCCCTTCAGGTGTGAAGAGTGAGGATGCATTCTTGATGGAAAGGGATTCTTACAGGATGGTTTCCTAAACTGTTAAAACTATAGAAAGAGCTTAATGCTGGTTTTCTGGAATGTCCCCAAAACATTATTCTGATCTGGGCATTTACTGTTTCTAAGAAACAGTTTCACATGCATTTATAACTACCCCATTCCACTGTCCGATTTGAAATGATTAAGGGAATTTATTTTTTTAAAGCCCTCAGGCTGTCTGATCATTGAGCCTTCATAGCACCCTAAGACCAGTGCACCTAAAAGTCAAGATGTGTCCTGTAAAACTTGGACCAGGGTGAAAATAGATGGGGCAGGGGCTGCAGCATCAGCAAGGCTGAAAGAATGCCCTTCCCAAAGAAGTACAGACCAGTACAATTCAATGATCAGTGATGCACATGATGTGAGATTAATTTATTCCTCACTAAATTAGAACAAAGCAGACAGGTAGGTGACTGTTGATCTCTCAGGTGATACCTGCATCATGGAAAAACATTCCATCCACACGTGTTCATTTCTTAGATCTGAACATTCCAACACTCATGCAATAAATACGTGAAGACCTAAGGCAAAATGAGGTAGATGGAATTATCCAATGCTTAATCACAGATTAATGAAAAATGTGTTTTGTGAATTGGGACCTCTGTCAGGTGCACTCTCTTAAGGGTCAAATTCTCCTCCTTGTCATATGACCTTAATTTTTGGCTGCAGTGAGGCTCTGCAGGGAGGGTTGGAGATGGAAAGGACCTTTATCTCTTCTGCACATTAGTGATCACCTAGAAACCTTCCTTTCCCCTTACTCGTACTTTCTGATCTGCTGTGTATCCGAGCTTTGACTATTTCTGTGTTCTTCTCAGTTTTGCTCAAACTCATTTCCTTTCCATTAAAGGCCATCATGACACAAGCACTGTCATCTGAAGCCAAGCTGGGAGCACAGCAGCCTGCTGCATCTCCTTTTGGAAGGCTTATCTTTGTTTTCATCTCTCTCGTATCTCTGTCTTTCCCAACATTCTTGTTTGTCCTCTTTCCAGGGCTCCTTTCTTCAAAAGGCAGGACTAACTATATATTACTGATTTTTAACAAGTTCTTAAAAGTTTCATTGATCACAAACAGTTCAGTTTTTCATTAATTGTAAATCCTTGCAGTAATGATCAAGGTAGTGGTGAATTAAAACAGAGGCTGTAAGACTCACTAATGAGAACCTGACACTTCATCACACCCTCAACTCAGCTGCTATAAATCGCTCCCTGTAATAAATTGTCTTCACACCTCTGGGAACAGGCTTTCTGGGTTTGCTGGTCCTTCTCTTTAGCTTCTGCGGAGTGTAGCAGCAAGGGATTGGGTACAAGAGTGTGGTGTCCTGGCACTAGGATCATTATTCTTTGCGTAAGGCTCTCGGATGTCTTACTGGAGCATCTTGCTGTTCACTCAAAGTTAAACTGCTGGCCATGTGTGGATTTAAGAAAGAAATTTGAACAGGACTCACTGAACCAATGGACCAGTGCTTTTTTGGTTTTTTAATACTTTGCTGCAGGGGAAGTAGTTCCTTCCCTAGGATTTTCTAGGATTTTTGCCAAATTGCCTCGCCATTTACCCATAACTGACAACTTTCCTGACCCCTGGCATCACACCAGCAAAATGTTCAATAGCTAATTCTGCATTAAGTGTCTGTAACTTGTCTGCCTTTGCTGGTGAGGGAATGAGGCTAATGCTGTATCTCTAATGATTGCTAATGATTGAGTTCTCATCTCCTAACCCAGAGAACCCTTGCAGTCTGGTGCTGCAAAATTAAGAATTATCAAAGAATAGATAACTCCATCTTTAAAAATAAACAGATGATACCAAAATTTCAGAGACTAGGTGGTATGAATGGTTTTGAAGCACTTAGCATTTAGTTACTAAATTTTGCTGTCAGCAGGTATTACTAAATCTAACCGACTTTATTATAAAATTAAGCCTGTTACTATCCAGACACTTCGGGGTACATAGCCAATGTGCATACATGGATTTATCTTTCACCAGTTGAAAAAGCAATATTGAGGTATCTGACGTAAATTTAACTATGCCTTTTAGCTGAGAAAAGGTGACACATAGCCCAAAGATGGCCAGCAGAATCCTAGTCTGTCCCTGCAGCAATCCACCCACATATGCAAAGTATTGACAGGTAATCATGTCTTGATTTCCATATACTACATAGTCTAGGGAGAAGCTTTAGTGAAGAGAACATGAGCTGTTTCCAGGCTTTCCTTTCAGCTTTTGTACTGTTGTACTGTGGTGTTCAGACTGAGTTCTGGAGTCTGGCTTTGTGAATCTTTTCTGGATGTAAAAAGCTAGATAGCTGAAGCATCAGGTGGTCCATTCTGGCTCATTTTAAACTTAAGAAACATATCTGAGATGCAGCATTTGATTTACTTTTTCAAAGTTCCCAACACGTCAGCACTAGCCACCTCAGCAAGGTTAACGTGTCCAAGGTTGAAGTTTAGCTCTGTCCAAGTTTAGCCTCTGTCCGAGCTCTGTCCTAAAATGCTGATAAGACCGGCAGCCTTACCCCTGTGAGCTGACATTCTGACCAGACAATCACCAAAGCCAATAGTACAAGAAGTTTTTGGACTAAAAGAAAAGGAGCCAGAACAATTGCCAAGTATCAGCATTTAAATTCCATTGATATAAATAATCCCAGCATTAGGTTTTCAGGTTGTCAGAAACTTGCAATAGTCTTTAGAAACTTTCAAGAAGAACAAATAGTTCTAGTTCACGTAACAATGTGCAGAGAGTGACTGAAGTGTTGCTAAGTGATATTTACCAAAAAAAAAGACAATTACAGCAAATCAGACATAGACCACTTTTCCCTGTAGTAGATGCACACCAGGGATAAATTCTGGTCCCAAGCCTTGAGGTTGCTTCACTTATACAATACTACTGATGCAGATAGAAAAAGCTCCTGAAGGGATGGGGAAGAAGCATATCCTACGCTAAAACAAGTTTAAAGGTTTGTCTTCTTATTCTTTAACTCTATCATTAGACACACAAATAGTGACTTGCCTGCTCTCCCCAAGGACTGCTAAACACACAGTGGCTCATACCACTCAGCTTTTAAAAAAAGAAAAAGCACGTCAATTAAATGGCTGCCTAAACACGCAAAGTTGACAAAATTTAATTCCATACTCACATTTTTGAATGTGTGATGAAGCGTATTATTGCACATTCAGCTTACAGAGGAAGATGTCTTCCTGGGAAGAATTTACAGTTGCAAACTTATTTAGTTTGCAGTTAAATATCTTGCTTTCTAGAAATCCACTTTTGCACAATAGACTTAAACTTCTGCTTGGGTCTAGTATAAAGAGATTTTAATGCATAATAATTTAAAATTTATGTAGGCTGCTTTTATATATTTTAAGTGAAGTTTGCTTGCTATGCTGTAATACTTTTTTTAAAAAAAATTATTATTATTACCTTGACATTCCAAGCTATTTCATATGTCTTTTTCATGAGGGCTTGTTTGTTTCTGTTGTTTTGTTTGGTTTTATTTTTTTTTTTTTTATAGTCAATGATGAATTAAGTACACATTTGCTATTTTGACAAAGATGAAAAGGTTCTACCACCATCTCCCCTCTTTCAAGTTCAGTCTTATCCCAGTTCATACTTATCCAAAATAAGATATTCAGAAGACACCATAGCAATAAGAATTACTAATAGTTTTCCCTCTGGACAATATATTTACATGTAGAGGATAGGAAAAACTACCTTCTGAATAGAGTAATTACATGAGCTAAGCATCTGCCTGAAAAAAACAAAGTTTTTTCTATAATTTGCTTTTCATATGAGAACACTGAGTGAATCTTCAATAGATCACGAAAGGAAACACTAACTGTTAACAGCTGATACAGCCCCTGCAATAGTTCACTCCACACACACGCCTCCTATTTTCCCTTTAGGGTCATTAAGCCCTAAATGTGCTTTTTAAATAACATATTTATCTGAGAGAAAAGAGGGAAAATGGTATTAAAAAAAAATACTAACATACAGTATGTCTGACGTCTCAGTTTCACTACAATTTGAAATTCTTCATCTTTTTTCAGCTCAACTTTATGCAATGCAAGTAATTTCATTTGCCACCTGCTCCTAACTCCCTCAAGTCTTATGCCCAAGTGCTACAAAACTCTGTTCTCCTGGTTTCTGCGCTAATTTTCTGCAAGACAGAGAGCTGCCATCCTTCAGGAGTAGTCTGTATTTATAAAGCACCCACCTGAGCAGGAAAATTTTCCACAATATTTTGCTAAGCCATTCAAATGGCATGGAAAAGTCACACCCAGTCTGAGAAACTTAGAGGCAAATGTAGGTTATTTCCCATAGACTATACACTGTATTCAGAAGGGTTACTCAGCTGGAGACATCTGGTCTGATGCCTCCAGGTCTGTTAGAGCTTTAAGACTTGTTTTCTCTGAGCTCTGCCAAGGCACAAGCAAACGTGCAAACCTTCTTTTTTGCATAGTCCTAGTGAAAGACCAACAGGACTATTTCTGGTTTCACTAGAAATGGTCACACTAGAGGTCTTTCTCCTGGTGAATGAAGTTTGCCCCATTCAATGGAATATAACAAACCCTTACAGTAAGATGGAGAGAGAATGAGGTAAACCTTAGGGAGCAGCTTGGACACAAAGGCACTGATTTTCTTCTGTTACTCATGCACCCCAGCAGCTAGGGACAAGCCCTGCAGAAATGGCTCCAGGGTGCTAAAGATGAGAGGTGGAAGGGTTTGGGAGATAAAAGAGTGAGAACTGTGTGTGAACCATGGCAAAAAAAGCCAAGACCAGAGCTGGCACCCCTCAGAGCAAGCATGTGAATATTCAGTATGGTTAGGGATGGCATTTCTCATTGGATACAAGTACAGCCAGAGCAAACTATATATTAAAAATGCAAAGTTAATACCGTTAAGATGCAGCACTCTGCACCACAGTAGCCAAGACAACACCTCACCCTCCAACCAGCAGAGTAACAAGCTCATTTGTTGAAGATACTAGGAGTGGGGAAAGAAACACAAAAAGCATAGCTGCTTAATGTTCTTTTTTCCTAGCTCCCCATGTAGCTGGAAGGTCAAAGCACACATTGGTGATTAAATGTATTGTTTAATGGCCCTTACTAACTATACATATGCTTAAACAAAAGTAAAGCCTGTTACTGAGCCAATTTCTGATCCCAGTTCAGTTATCTTAGTTCAGAAATGTAAGCATGACTTAAAAAATATTTAATACCAACCCAAATTCGCTAAAGAGAGTTAACAGCTCATAGAATTTTTACTGGATAATAGTAAATGGCCAGAGAAATACTGAAATTTGGAAAAAACTTAGTTTTATCCTGTGCAGCCCCAGAACAGAAGTGTAGAAGCTTAATAGACAAATATAATAATTTTTTTTTTTCTTCCCCAGGGCTAAATCTTACTTGTTTTCTGAGGTACAGAAATCGGTATTAATCATTGCCCTGGGGGAGAGAGGAGTTCATTCAATGAGAGTCTTCACACCAGATATCTGAAATTAGGTTTATTTGTGGAGTTGTTAACATTTTCAAAGGCAATATTCCTTGGAAAACCTCCATCCCAAAATTTCTGGCTCCAGTTTCTGAATATAGAAACTTGGAATCTGGAGAAATGAAAGTAGGAAAGAACTGCTGGGACTTTCACTGCTTGCTAAGTAAGTTTTCTAAAGTACTATTTCATGTCTTTTTTAAAGAGCAAAGATGACAACCATGTTCACTTTTTTGTTGTTATTTTATAATCAAGTGCTCTCCCACTTGCTTTTCAAACATTTTTTAAACTATGAAAAGAAGCAAAGTGAGCAGCAAATATCGTGTCTTACATATCTGCTACCTATGTATGCATTCAGCATGTTTTCTTATATTTAAAAAAACTGAAGAGCAACACTATTGAGGATTATCACCAAAAAAATTGCTATTTATCTATAAATATTGCTAGCAAAGCTAGCGGTAATATCAAGTGAACTGGATGCAGCTGAGCATTGTGTGTGAAAGCAAATATTTGACATTCTCAGTTGGACTTTTCCTCAAGGAACTCAGGAGAAAGGTGCCTGGAGACCTGTCTGAGGTGATAGCTTGCCCTGCTATCCTGTGCACTGTAAGACAATACACACAGATTCAAGTTCTTGGCCCAACTGTACCAGGTATGCGTAGGTGATCCTCAGGTATCTACTTAAACCCACTTTGCTAAATTGAAGTACAGCTGTTTACGGGCACTGGGCTCACCTTGGCAGACTTAGAGTTTCAACTTAATTGGCTGCTCATTAAAAAATTGTATGAGTCGGACTGACATGCAATTTCAGATCAGTTTAGCCCTAAATGAATTTATACCTCAAACACTGGACACTAAAAAGAAAACTTGTCCTGTACTAGGGTCTTTCATATGAAGCTAATAAGGAATTAAACCCTTTTTCTTGGGCAGAATGATTACCTCAAGAAGATCTACAAGAAGTACTTCTGCATCTGGTGTGACCTTAAAAGCTGTCTAAACAATGCGACAAGAAGATTAGAAGTGCAGTATCTTTTGCTCGGAGAATAATTTCTATGCATGCTATTTCTATGCTACCACTAATTAGAATAAATACTGCATTTAAACAACAAGGTTCAGAAAAGGTAGTTAAATACATAAGAAGGTTTAGTTTTTTTGAAAAGCTTTAGCTTTCACAGCACACCTGAGACTAATGCAATTCCAGTCTAAGGTATTATTTTTATCACAAAATCTTATAAAAAGGAAAAGTTAGTCCCTTAAATTTGATTGCAACTTTACTTAACTTGTATTAAGCAGCAAAATTATAATTTGTAGCAGCTGTTTTGTTAATTTCAGGCTTTAAAAAAAAATAATAATAAAAAAAATAATCTTTCTGAAGGCCTAAATTAGGACCATCTTTGATTTTTGTTAAACTACAGCTCCCAAGACATCCTCCTTGGGTATAAATGTGATTTTTGAAGTGTACATTGTAAAATACTTTTTCTGATGTTCCATTTCAGGTGTCCTTGGAGCACCTTTTCTTACAGAAGAATCAGCAAATCAATTTATACGACTTAAACGACACATACCATACTCTCAGAACGACTGGGACTCAAGTAGCAGTCAGAAGGCATGGGGATACACTTTGGCTGAACAGGTACTTCCTTTCATGATCTTGCATGTATTTAAAAAAAAAAAAAAAAAAAAAAAGAGAGAGAGTATAGGTCTGGAATTAACACATAAGAGGCAGGGCAAGGGAGGAAGTCTGTCTGATTTATCAAGGCAGGCACGGTTGCTCAGTCATCACACACTATTATTTATTCAGTATCAAAGCTCAGAATATTCTTTTCTGTTTTGATTTACTTCAGGTTAGTGAATCATGGACAGCTTTGAGAGACACGGCACAATACTACATGGACTTGGGTTCTTTTTCCTTTGATCCTTCGATTGCCAGGTATGCTGGGGTTTCTCAACGGAGCATTTTATAGACTCAGAATGCATGAGTGAATCTAAGTAGGTAAAACTGACCAATAATAATGATACCGGGAACTGGGTCCTAGTGGCATAACTCAACACATTAACAAATCTGATCATAAGACACATCTTGAAAAAATTAAACAAGATTTGTTTTTACTGTCCAAGTCGTATAGTTATTTAAATATAGTCACTTTATTGTGGCAAGTTCTTTTTTAAAGTACACTTTGAAAGAAATCATTAAAAACTTGAAGAATATGTATCTTTTTAGAAGTCCATGGAAGCTTAACAGCAGAAATATCTCATATAGCTGATTTAAAGAGCAGAGAGAAAGCAATTCCTGAGGAGAAAAATAAAAGAAAAAACCTCATCTATTTCAGTAACAAAACTGTATTTAGTGTAGAATAAAAACTCAGCAGAAGAATATAGAGAATGAGACATAGCAGTTGGTAAATCCAGTATTTATAGATCAGCACACATGGAATAAAGTGTTTCAAGTTTTCATAGAGATTGTTTAGGACTGTGCTAAAATGTACAGATTTTTGGGACATAATTTTGTCAATTTAGAGAACAATTGCTAAATGACTCAGTTTGACAAGCACAATGCAGAATACACACATTATTTCTGCAAAACACTTTTCATGCGAAGATACCGCAGTCCTTTGAAACAGACAGGAGTGGGTAGAACTGAACTCACACACCTTCAAGTTTCAGTGCTTAAAATAGTTACGAAGACAGCATCTGATCAGTCTGACTGTAACCTCCAATAGGAAAACGGATAAACTTCTCATAATATACTTAGAGTTGAATATACTTTGAATTTTATTGACGTAAAAGTAGCTTTCTTTTTGAAAATGAACACAAAGTTTCATTTTGAGATGTGGTTTTTGAAAATAACTTTTTTTAGAAGATAAGAATTTCATTTGGAGAGTCTGAGACTGAACATGCTAGGACTTTTCCACCTGAAAGGTGATGCCAATTTCATTTACATTGAGCAGAAGCAAAGCGGAAAAGAATAGGTATAAGTCATTATTTTCCTGCCCTTCTGCCAGTCCTTCAGATGGTGTCCTTGGGCCATTGGAAGGAAGCACCAGGATACGGTCTCACAATTTCTAATAGAGGTATGGGAAGCAGTTTGCTCAGCTAGCAGCAGTCACTTTTGCCTTATGACAAATCTGAAGTTATCTGAAGACACTTTGCTCAGTTTTCTGGAGGAAAGCCCCCCAAGCCCTCTGTCTTTTCCATTAAAAAAATTATTCAGATCAAAAAAAGCCTAACTACTTCTATTAGTTGTCCAATACATGTGTCTGCAGGCTGTGATCCTGACAGCTGCCAGGCATGCTGCAAAATGAGTTATGCCTCGAGAATGATAATCCTTATGATTGTCATATGGCAGGATTAAAACCAGTTTACAGAAACACACTTACAGGCACTCTCACTGAAGCATATTTACGATTTCAGAGGGAGGCCGGTTAATTCCCAGACTGAAATAAACTTCCCAATGTTAATATGACAGAAATTAAAATCCAGGCCTTTTACGAAGGGTTATAGTGGAAGAGACATCAAGCTAGAAGTTATGAAAAAGATTATGGATAAAGCAAGCCACTGATATTCAACCTTATTGTTCATGATTAGTAGTGTTTTGGAGATGAGTAAGAGAGGCAAACCTATACAGCATGTGCAGAAATCTGGTTCCGGGGTTGTGCTTTCAGAAGCATATTTGGAAATCTAAAGGCTGGAGCTGCCAACAGGATCTTTAAGTTAATTTTGCAAAATTTTTCTAAAAGCAATTTATTCCATCTTTTCTAGCGACAACATCAGATCTTACATGGACATGCTACAGCAGTCTGGGACTCACCTCCAGCAACAGACTAGGATGAGCTATTAAACCCTACACGTCTCATATCTGGCAATATCAGAATGTGGCATGTATTTGCCATTACATATTTGATAAAATTACTTCCTCTCATCCCACTGTCTAAACCAGACATTAACACACTAGATTTCTCGATGCCACATATATTACATCTCCCTTCTGCTGAAGAGTAAAAGTCACAGGAAGCTGAATAAGAAGACGACGACAAGGCAACCATTAAGTTTTAGCAATTACTTAAACCCCTTAACTGTGTTTTCAGGTGAAACAGTTTTTTGACTAAACAATTGCTTCTAAATGTACATTCCTGCTTCTGTGTCTGAAAACCACATTTCTATTTTTCAGCATTTTACTTTAGTTATGTTTCTGGGAGACAGTTAAGAAATAGAAATCAGTCACTTTGGGAGGGTAAGAGAAGTAGAACACATTTGTTCCAAATTTGGCTAGTAAGAAGGGTATACTTGCTGTACTTCAAGCATACTTCCATTTTTTCAAGTACTGGGGTCAAATTGGTAGGTGTCATAGTATACATTCGCATCATGCATGTGCTTTGTTTTCTGTGTTTATACTTCCACACTTGGTTTGGAATGCCAAAACCAACTGATTCCACTGCTCCCACTGTGAATTGCTTTTTCTTACTCCATGGAAGTAGGAGCTGGTGGAAACACTTAGTCACAGCTCCTTTTCTAATAAAAATGGTGATGGTAACATGCTTTTTTATGCCAAGTTCTTGAGTCTGGAAGTTTCCCCATTCCTATCCATTAATATACATTATTTCAAGACATCTTTGGAGAAAGTATTTGGCTCCCACATTTATTTTATGTGTTGTTATTATATTGCTAGCAATTAAAACCTTTTAACCCACATCAAAATTTCTGCACGGACAAAGAGGACCTGTTAGGAAAACTGAAATGTATGGTAACCTTAAGTTACCATAGGTAGGTCAAGGCAGGCAGTTTTTTCTTACTTCATACCTAAAGAACACATTCTATATCTTGTAGATCTGAGGTTTTTGTGAACGTGGACTATATACTGATTGGAATTAATTCAAAGAATGTTGGATCTACTAAAAGGGAATGAGTATTTTGGCAATTTCTGCTGTGTTCCTAGGTATGAAACTGTCCACAGGCCATTATTAATTTCCCTGCATAGTACAATGGGCCTGAAATTGCCATTATTCATTAGCTGAAGCTGAAAATTCATTAAACGCCTGAAAGAGATAAATGAGGTGCAAGTTCAGTATTTGCCATATAGAATTTCACATCTTCAGTCAAGCTACTTTATTATGAACCGTTCATTTAAAGAGAAATGGTGACAAATGATGTATAGACTAAAAGACCCCATTAGTTAAACACAGTCATGGCCTGTTCCTTCTGTCTCTTTGCCTGTGCTGCCCAACCTTGGATAAGTGATTGTTCCAGATCCTAAACCTTCCACTATTTTCCTCAGTAGCAGTGCAGGCATGACAGAATAATTGAAACTCTTCAGGTTACAGCAAAAAGCAGGACCGTAAGGATAAGCATTGCCTTTTAGTTTAAATGGCTGTAAAGTCATAATCAAAGGATCTGCCTCTGCCAGCTGGGTGCCAGAGATATTGCCAGTCCAAGGCAGCAGTGCCCAAAACACTTGCGCATCAGTTCCTGAAGGGCTGCTGTTTTCAGCATTGCCTCTCTAATTGTTGTTGTTGTTTCCAAGGCAGGGGTTTGGGGTCTACTTGAGAATTAGATGCATTTTCCATGCCTGTATGGTAAGTTAAACCAAAATGGGATTCAGTTCAGGAGCTGATTTGCAAACAGACAACATGCATCCCTGGTGTGTGGATGACAAAGTCCACCCATGAGGTGGAAGGTAAGACAAAGTGCATCTTACCTCATCTACTATCAGCTGGTGACATAACTGCTTAACCTTTATGAGCCATTTTTTGGTTGTCAGACCCATAAAATTAGAATAGCCACTGCCTTAAGTCTATTTCCACGAGGACAGTTTTGCATAAGGCTGACTTTGCCACCAAAACACCAGACAAAGCCAGGGGATGCAGTTTGACAGTTCTGTTGTACTTAGACATGACTAATTCCTTTAAAGAAGTTGTTCTGAAAGCCTGAGCCTCAATCAGCAAAGCTGTAGCTTCAAGCTAATGTCACTAATTCAGATAATTAGTCTTGCTGAATTAAATGGGAAGAATTGTGCATGCATGAGTAACAGTGGAGGATGAGGTGCTTATTTTTGTGTTATCAAAATACATGCCACTCACGACAATAAGTGAATGGCTTTCACGGGCATTTGAATGTTAAACTCCTTCCTCTGCATTTATTAATAACCGGGAAAAATATTTGCCCTGTGAATTTGCTCCCCTTAGCTTCACACACTGTTTCAGTATTTTAACACAATTAACTTTGGACCCTTCTTTACTGCCTCTTCCCACACATCTTCATGTTGCCAACTAGAGGTTTTACCTGCTTACTTTTTCCCCACAGCACGGATACACATGCTGTACCTTATCATTGAAAAATCTAAAACCCAGGGCTGAACTAGAGAGAGTACAGCTCTACTGATCATGAGAGCAGAAATATAGGCCTACAGACACAGGATCTTTGCTTCTAGCACAGTGGAGAATAGTTCTTCTAGATAGTTTCCAAATACCTCAACTTTGAAGAAAAAGACCCTCCTAAACCACACAAATACCATAGGTACCCAAGGCGAGGAACAGCAGAGGTGCT
This sequence comes from Pedionomus torquatus, assembly GCA_013398155.1. Classification (NCBI taxonomy): domain Eukaryota; kingdom Metazoa; phylum Chordata; class Aves; order Charadriiformes; family Pedionomidae; genus Pedionomus; species Pedionomus torquatus. The sequence continues at coordinate 151,118 of VZRU01000258.1, forward strand.
GGCAGAGAGAGAAAATAAGCGTAGAGAGGAGTCACAGAAAGCTGGAGGCAGGTTTATCTCTCTAAGACATCAGCTGGACAGATGCAGGAGACCACCCATCAGGCAGCCCTGAGTTTTCAACTCTTCTGTGTGATGTGTGCAGAATGACCGTGTAAGATTAGCAGAATGACAGAAATCAGGATGCCCAAGTATCTCATAGTTGATACAGAGCTACATAGAGCTACGTACAGCTACAGCAGGTCTTCCCCAGCTGAGACACTTTACAGGGTCTCTTTCCCACAGTGGTTCCCTGGTGCAAAGTCAGATATGAACCATGCTGCAAGCCCCTTTCTCAGTCAGAGCACTTGTCAATTCACTCAGCTACTTGGATCCCTAATTTTGCAGAGCTTAGAAGAACCAAATTACTTTTGCAGTCTCTCCTACTCTGTCAAGTTGAACTGAAAACAGCCCACATGTTAAAAAAATTACTGTGTATAGACATAGGAGATAAACACTTGCCTACCCAGAAAACACAACTGTAGGGGCTTTACTTTGGTAAAAAAACAGATAAAAGAATCAAATGTAGTCTGACATGACAGGAGAAGTAAGAGAACCAATGTTTCCAATAATAAAGAAAAAAATAATACTCCATGTGCTTTCTTTCAATGAGAAAAACAGGTCGTTCCAAACAGAGCAAATCAGGGAAGCTGTAGAACTCACTTTACAAATGCTGAATATGGGATAAATACTAAGATATACTATTTTTTAATGCTTAGCAGAACAGGAAAGTATATAGAGGTAATGAGAAAGAACCATTTGTTTTGTGAGCTAAAATGGTTTCTACAAACAGAACAGCGGCACATGGTTTTCAATGAAAGATCTACCCGCTATTTCATATGATTGAATATAGTCTTACACTATTTTAATGCATAAACCATTTGAGCTTGTATCACACTATTGTCATGCACTTGCTTTGCACTTGATCTTCTGTTGTCTTAACTTAAACCAAAACAGCTGCAACAAAATATTCATCTACTCTATAGCTGCTGCTGTAATCCTCTGTGCCAGCAAGTGAGCTGCGTTCAAAGCAATTTTATGTTGGCTGATTAAATATACAAACCACCCACCTGAGGCAGGTGCATTGCCATAACCACTCCATGTAGAGTGCAAAATAGATTATTAGTATTTTGCATCACCCAGAGGGAAGCAATGAGATCGGGAGTTAGAACGTAAAGCTAAAAAATTATCTAAAATTGAAAACTTCGGGCAGGAAAAGAAATAAGCATTCTTTTATGTGATTATTATCTTAAGTAAACATCAACAATTACTGTTCTGCCCTAAACACAGTTGAAAAGATATGTATTTCAAGCTATATGACATCAAACCTGCAGAGCCTACTTTCCAACAGCTGGAAAAAGAGTAACAACTCTTATGAGAGATGAATGGTATCAAGCCGGATATCTGTAAAGGTGATTGACATGACGACACAGCAAGTGTCTGCTCACTTTGAGGCCAGACTGAAGTCATGTCCTACCACAGCACTAGGCAGTCACAGTGCTGTGACTGACTCTTAGAGGCGAGACAAATAGTCACTGAGCCCCATAACATGAATTTAACCCTCACCTCCTAGGGGAGCAAGCTTTTCCTATGTTTCAGTCCAAGTAGGGGTAGGGGAGGAAGAAGAAACAGACTTCAGCAGGCACGTCAGCTTTCTAGGATCAATCCATAAAAGCTTCTTTCTCTATGAGGTGTTACAAGACAGTCGTTTTGGAGTGACACTTCTTGTTCAGCTACTTACTCCTGATCGTATAGCAACTGCTAAGGTAGTTTCATGACAGTCACTGCCTCCTTGGTATGACTGAATAAGCATGTGAGATCCTGTGTGAATAATTCAACTATGTCCTGGTTGTGATTGAAAGATGCTGTGCTGCAGGGAACCGTCAATATTATTACCATAAGTCCAAGACCCAATTGTGCAAGGTGCTATGAGAAAGCAGTTGGTCAAAATGCACACAGAACTGTCTAAAGACAAGAAAACAACGCACAGGAAGAAAGTGGCTAAAAAGACAACCATGGATCTTGGTAGTGGCTGCTTAGCTCTGCAAAATAACTGATTAGGTAGTTATTTAGAAGAATGAGTTAAAGACAATCTTGTCTGGAATTTCAAACGTGCTTCAGATGAATCTTGCACAGAGAACTATAAAGCGTTGCTTCCTCTCAGTGTCTGTGCTTGAGTATTTATGGTGTTATCTTTAATGAAGAGTCCAGATAAGAGTTTCAGAGCTGAGGGACCTACCACAAGCTTTCTGATGGAATGGGATCTATATCTTCCCACATTACACTGTGGGCAGGATACAGCCTGATTTTTGCTCTAGTACCCAAGAAGACAGCTACCATTACATTATACCAAAGCTACATGTACTGACGTTTTGGTTTTAATTTACAGAAATGAGGAAGAGTCTATCTATAAGCATGTGCCATAGTGAACCTAAGGGAAAACAAAAACCCATGCTGTTACTCATATGTCATATGGGATAATTACCTTTTCCTAAGCACACAAATGATTCAGAGTCACTATACTTTGTGGACTATGGAAATAATTTTCCTACAAATAAGAAAATAATCTCCCTTCTTGTTACTCAGGGTTATGCAGTTGCCTGTTCTCTTCTCATCCTCTCCTCCCCAGGCTAGGATCTATTTTCATTTTGTCAGTAATTGCTAAAGGATCAGATCTAGCCAAATTCCATCCACAGGTACTGTTTATAGCAACCACAGATTACTCTGTTCCTGACTAAAATGGTCAGGCTGCCTTGATCTATCAGGTCAACTGTGTTGAGAACACCATATACAGAAGTAGTTGCAAAACAACAACAACAAAAATTATAAAGAAATGTCTTTCCTTAAAACAACAAACTTTGTCATTAAGACATGCTAGCCTTAAACCAGGAACAGGAACTGAAGGATTTTCAGAGAACTGCTTCTTGTCCAGCTCCCTGTTTTCCACAGTAAAAGCTTTAAAGCTGTTACTAGTGGGAGTAGCGACAACAGAAGACAGGGAATTATTTAAGGTGGGCAGACCCTTCATTTCTAGGTCTAACCTAACACTTAATATTGCATGCCTGGAAATGAAGGGATAGCCAGCATACACGAGGAAAACATTAAGCACACCCTCCTAAAATCAGCTTCTTGAAGAACACTTAACAAATAAGCAGAGATTAACACAAAATAAATGATGCATTACCTACAATCACAGCCAGTTGATTAGAAGAAACAAGTCCCAGGAGAACCAGAAATAGATAGCTGCATTTGTCTCAGAAGTTCACTGGATAGCCTGGACAACCACCAAGTTTTCAACTTTAAAAAAATTCAGAGAACTAATCTGCCCTGAAATCCGCTAGCTTGGAACTGCTGCTGCTATTAGTCCAGAAAGGGAACTCAGAGAAACACATTGAAATTATCAGTTTTGGTTCTGAGCAACGACTGAAAGTAGCTCATATGTGCCATTAAGTTGGCTGGCAGAGGACTGGATCTCCTCTCCTTTGCATTTGACCTCGATACAAACGATATGCCTTCTTTTACAAGTTCTGCAACATCAGGACTCGGTTAAGTTAAAGAGCTGCTTTTACTGTCCTCTAAAATTGGACATCCTGAAGCATCTATGTTTATACAGGAAATGGCTCACAGCATTGAAGAATACAGACATGAATTCATTATCTCTCTAGTACAAGAGCATATGATGTGTACAAATCGTTATGTCTAATGAAAATAATGGATTGCAAGTATTTCTGTCTTATTATCTTGTGATAGCATTGTTATTAACTTGTGGTAACACAATAGTTTTATAGAAAGACTCCTCAAGGACATATTATATATATATATATGTGCGTGTGTGTGTGCGTGTGTGTGTGTATGCCTGATGAATTTTCTTTCTTCTTTACTCCACTTAGATTGCATAGCAAGCAAGTGTCCTAAATAGAAAGGATCACTCAGTGATTGCTAAACAGTAGGCTTTATAGATCAAACTTACATTAACACAGAAATTAGACCTAGAAAATTTGGCTGTTAAGATGGCATAACAGTCTACAGTGAGAACACGGTTTTCCAGAGAAAGGCTGGAAAGTGTCATGGAGTTACAAGGTTGTAATGAGATCTAAGGCTTTTATCAGCACATATGGGCATCCTGCTAAAATGATATACCAGTGCCAGACTGTGTCTCCAGAAATAATTAACAATAGCAGTTGCATAGGTACTTCACCAGTAGAAACATTGGAGAGTGATGAATCTATGCAAACACTGCCCAGGCAGAACATAAAGATCATTACAATAGACATATGCATTAATAGGCTAGCGGTTTATTCTTAGCATGTGAAATTCAGTTTTTCATTTCATCTCTTTTCCTGGCTCAATGTCAGTGAAAAAGGTTTGAATAATTTCAAGGAAATCAGAGTTATGATTTTTGTTGGTTTTATATGTTTTTAATGTTATGGCTTTTATTATATTTTTTTATATTACAGCTTTTAGAAACTACAGAATCATATTTTAATGTAGAGTGCTGTAATCTTTCCTGCCAATAGTACTGTGTTGTCTTTGTTTCTAAGAGGGACAAGCACAGCTCCTATTGGGTGTTCACTTCATTGACCTGCAGAAAAACAATTAGAATTCTCAGCCCACAAATACTCATGCATGGACACTTATGCCACTTGAACTGAAGCTGAACATTGAGAATGAAGACAGGCTACTTGAATTTTACTTACATATACATAAATACCCATCTGAATTACCCAAACTCCCTTCTATATTTAGCAGAACCCCTTTTTAACAGTAGCCCACAGCCTTGTAGCCCCACTGAGCCTACTTACATGGTGATACTTTCTTTGAACACTCTCAAAGGAGACCAGGTTAGTGAAAAGGCTATGAATTGTTATTAACAGTGGAATGTGATCATCCAAAAAACCAAAGAAGTAGTGTAAAACTGACCTTCATTCCAATAACTCTGTACCTCTTGTCCTAATGTAAAGGGTAAGAAGAACAGCTGAGAGCAGGGCCACAGCAACATTCACACAATTTGAACAAACCCCAGCGCAGTCAGCATTGCTCAGCTCCAGTTCAGTATGATTAAATCTGTAAAAGACCAGACTAGATGGGGTTTTGAGCAACCTGGTCTAGTGGGAGGTGTCCTAGCTCTATGGCATCTAGGAGGAACTAGATGATCTTTAAGGTCCCTTCCAACTCTGTTTTAAGATTCTATGAGAGATGTGTAAACAAATTGCTATTGCTTTAAAGAGCAGCCAGTTGGAGCAAAGCAACCATAACTTAAATTTGCAAAATGACTTAAGACAGCCTTGTAAAAAGGCCAGCCACTCCCAGTGATTCTCTAAGCTACAATGGTTTCTGGACAGAGCCTCATTTTATCGTATATAGATCCAGCTTGTTTTAATTAACTGTACAACTGACTTTTCCTTCCTCTGCATAGTATTGTCATAGCTGTGTGAAAGATTCTTCCTAAAAGAGCTTCATGTTTTGAAAACTACATGGGAAGACACAAGAGTTTCATCTTACAAGATAATATCAGTTGTGAAAGTCATACTTCTACACATCATCTGACAAAACCAAGTCTCAGTCCAAATGCCATCTTTAAAGCCCAGGATTACACCTCAAAAGTAAGTATTGGCTTATAGCTTAAATCATTTGACTACCATCAAGCCCAGTCTCAATAGTTAGTAATGTGTAACATGTATTTTTCTGCTTTAGAGGTTTCAACAAGCGTTGTGGTCAGTTTTTGAACTGACATCCAATAGAAAATTCAGCAGATAGAGACATTTCACATTGGAGGGTTAATGCTGATGTCTCTGGGAAGACAGTGGAGAAAAACGGAGGTGTTACTTCTTGGTAACTCCAGAAATAGTTAGATATATTGGTTAAATACCAGATAGGTGAAAAAGTGCTACTGGAATATTCTCCCAGCTTCCCCTCCAAAAAGGGGAGTGAATCATCATTTAGTGGGAACACATCCTCCTGAGCACATTGGAAGGAAATATGGTTTGGGAGAGTAAAAATTGAATGAAAGAATAAGACTGTGTCTGTTTCCAGGAGAGCAGATTGGCCATAGGAGTGAGTGGGTTGGCTGGGAAGAGCACATCTCCATCAGATGCAGACTGGAGCCTGAGGCACATACCAGCACAGAACTGCTGAGGAGGGAAAGCATCTGTATGAAGTAGCTGGAAGCAAAGTGGAGAGTAACCTTTTAGATTTAGTTTCAGTACTCTTGCATCAATTTCCTTGTATTTCCTCAGAACTGCCTCTTATATATATGTGGGCTGGTATTCTCCCTTTTGGATGCTGAAGATGAATACTTACATTTAGAGTTCACTTGTACAGGTTTGTGTGGAAAGTGGGAACTAGATATTAGATGAGTTGTCCAGGCATCTCATGCTAAAGCACACAGCAAGTAGGAAGGCAGATGAAGTGAGCTGCGTCCAAGTAGAGAGGGATGCAGGTCACAGGAAAGACTTGCTTTCTGGGATTTGGAAACTCATGAGGCCCTGAAACAGGCACTTCGGTCAAGGAAGGAGAGTTTCCACAGTGGGGAAAGGCTCAAATGGCACCCGGGAGCAAAAGGAAGGTGACAGAAGGCATTGCCTAGGAGGGCCTTTAAAAAAAATTAAATAGCTGTGGGGAATTTAGGCAGGCTTGGAAAGAATTAACAGGGTTTGAGTAACAGGAGAAGATGCCAACTCCAAACGAAATAAACAAGATTATAGGAAGGAAAAAGAACAAAAGTGGCAGAAAGCAAGCTTGAGAACCGGACCTTTTAGAAGCAAACAAGAAGCTCATGTAGGAAAGAAGCAATCAATCACACAAAGAGAAAAAGCCCATGAACAGTGCAAACTAACTGATAAAGCTTTGTTGATTATTGCTTGCACCGTTCTTAAAGACTATATAAACAAGTCATTGTACAAATAAAGGGTCTTCGATTCACCCACTATCAGAGTCTGTGCATTCATTTGCTGCAAATAGTTTAATAGGCCTGAAAACACCCCTAACCCCTCTGGGCTCAAGGATGAGCAGAACAAACTAATTCTGTGTCAGGGAAGGCAAGAAAGCCAGATTCACATACCTACATACATCTGCTTATTGTCAATTGCTGCTGTCTTCATCCCAATAAAACCAGATGAGCAGCATTTGTTATTGAGCTTACAGTAGTACCAAATTAAAGTGTTAAAGCATCAACCTTGCAAGGAACAACTGATTCCCAGTGTTCATCTGTCTGGGATGACACAATAGCATAAATTAAATAAACACCCAGCATTTTGCAACAGGAGAGCAGCAAATCACCAAAGATAAATCTTTTCCAATTCAGTTGAAGTCCAAGAGTCTGAGGACAAATGTTATTCAACTCTACTTTGATTCAAAAGTAAATGGACGACAGGCCCAGGGTAACTCCACCTCCATCTCCTTACACCAGTGCTGAGCTTGCACAGTAAAAGACACAAACACCCCCCAAAATGCCAATGCCCCCTGAAACTGCCTCAGTAATGCATTATTGTACTGCCATTTGAAAATGACCAAAGAAAAGATAAAATAGGAAAAAATAAAAATAGGAAACATGACAACATGAAAAGGCTTGGGAAAAAAAAATAATCTCACAAAAAAAGGTTGGATTTTAGAATAATCCCTTTTTCATCCCAACCATTTCATAAATACCAGCCTTTCTTGCATCCAAATTCCCCTTCACTTATTCTTTTTTAAGTTAGTGATGCAGCTCTGGCCTTTGGCTTTTAATTTCACACCAGCTCGAAGGAAGAATCGAAGTTTCCTTTGACTGTAGGACGGCTGCAGCCTGCCACAGTTCAACAGCTCCTCGACAGCAGGGTTGTGACCATGCCCTTTAAAAACCTTCACAGTGTAAAGATCTTGCACACAGAGCACTCTTTTCCAGGAAATTGGTTTACACGCTCCCCTCCAAAAGCCTCCTTTCCTCCCGCCTCTTATGACTCACCTTCGTCTATTTTATTATTTTTTTTTGGCTCAAGACTAACACGGGGAAGGCTGAGCAATTTAATCACCCCCCAGACAGTTTACCATTACAGGAACAATGATAACTGTATGCCACTGTGCTGCTTTCTACCTTAAGTAGGCTTAATGGAAGGAGGCAAGCCAGCTCAAAAGAGATCTCAGTGGAGACTCCAGCCTTTAGCCAAAAAGGCCTTTGGCCACGTGCTAGGATTACACACCTGGCCACTGATGCAAATGTCTGCCTTCCTGGTGGGAAGAAGCAGAAAGAAATGGGAAGTGGCATCACATCGAGTCAAAGCTTTACCTGCTGATGAAACTGGGGCAGGGTTGTGGTGTTTCCTTACCTGCAGGCTTGAAATGGAGTGGAAACTAGCCTCATGCAAACTTGGAGAGAACAGGCTTGGCTAGGGTCACACTGGGTTGCATGTTTTTTAAACAAGGGGCTGTGTGTTTGGGGTCTCCTTATTTGTGTTACTACCAGCCAAGAGAGGAGAGGGAGAAGGCAGCCAGCTTAGCCTGTTGCTGAGGGAACACACAAGTGGCTTCAGAAGAAAGAGAGACTACCCACCCTTCATTTGAACAGACTGGATTTGCATGGAGTCTTGTTTCCAAAGAAACCTAGTTCACCAGGGCTTTCAGGTGTCATTACGGAGGAGGAATCTCTGCTGGGGACATCACTCCTCCTTTCCATTCCCAACTTCCTTGCTGACCCCCACCCAAAGGATTCCAAGGACCCCCACACAAATTTTTAAAGCCCCCCAAGACACCCAAAGTGCTTGGACATGGGTTCCAGAAGGATTTGGTGGAAGAAGAGTCAAACCTGGCACGAAAATCTGTGTACATCAGGCTATTGCTCAAGTAACAAAAACAACAAATAAATACTTTTTTTTTAAAGGCCATTTGATAACTCTAGCAATTCCCTCCTTTGAAAACCTCGGTCAGCCCCCATTTGCTTAGTTCACAGAGAGCAACTTCACCTCAAAAAAATTACTTGAGAGAATGGTTACAGCAAAGAGTAAACTCCGTATTTCTTACACCTCCCACACAGAAGTGTCAGAAAGGTACTGCCAAAACATTTTCTGTGATGACTGGCAACTTGCTTGCATGCCAAGAGAAAGGAGCCTGTAAGAACATGCAAAAGTGTAATCTTGCCATTCCCTGCCTTCGGAAAGTGGGGTGTTTGGCGTTTAATTTTTCCTTTTTTTTTTTTTTTTTTT
>VZRU01000258.1:166519-178562 GCA_013398155.1 Pedionomus torquatus
CATGGCTTTCTCCTGTGTCAGATTTAGTGCAAAATGCTGCCATAACCAAATATTTGTGCTGGTAATGTAGGACTGTGTTGATACACAGTCTCCTTCGCTTAGGAGACTGCTGTTGTTATAAAGCCTGGAAGCTTTAATTTTGCCTGGTTGGTTCATGATCAGAGTTCTGTCAGGGAATAGAAAGAGGCATTAAGATACATAGGGAGGGGGGAAGAAAATATAATCTCAATGCCAGCAAGAACAAACTGCTGACACATCTGATCTTAAATTTCCTTCCTAGGTGGGAAACAATAACTGAAACAGCTGAGATATTCACCTTAGAAAATGCTTGTGAACTGGAAAGGATTATTAGAAGAAGTTACAACACTAGAAAAGTAACGCAGATTGTACTTCGTTGATACAGAAATATGCAATAACAGCAATTAATGTGTTTGTCTACTGAAGTAGCTGATTTTTTTTCTCTCTTGCAATATATTACCTAACCAGAGATATCACAGTTAAGGAGAGAAAACGTATTTTAAAGGAAATTCTATTTAGCCAGGGATCATCTACAAGATAGAGTACTGCCCTAATTCATAGCATGAATTTACACACACATACAGTTTGTCATAGTCAGATGTGATTTAAAAATTAATCCCAACACAACTCTGTTCTCCATGAATCACATGTGTTCTTTGGATATGGTCAAATATACAGAATGTTGAATGAAGTACTCAAATGTTTTTCTGAAACCTATTTATGATTTTGCAGCGAGCTCTACTCATAAAAGACACCAAAAAAGTTCAAAATGTTGAGAACACAACTCCCAAATTTTGTGTGTGTGTTTTTGAAGGTGTGTAGTAAGCTAGTTCCACAGTTTTAAAACTGGAGTATATTAAGGACCATGACACAAGAAAAACTACTCAACTCATGAACAAGTTTTTAGTTCTAAAATAATGTTGCAGTGACGTGCTGTAAGCAGTGGTAGGATTTTAGGAGCAGCTGAACTTTTCCTCCCAAATGTTTCATCCTCAAATATTTTTAACCTGCAGAGGGCTTTTAATTTATATGAACATAAGAATTTGCACATCTTTTCAGTTTGATGGGGAGCACTAACAGGGATGATCACTATGTGTATTCATAGCTTAGGATAGTCTGTATGCAGATAGCTGGGCCAATTGTTAGCAATACATAGTGAAGCCCCTCTCTACCAAACTTCATTAAAGTCTGCTGTTTTCTCATGCTACATCTTCCATTGTGCCTGTCTCTTTTTCAAGTGCAATTTCATTGTGGACTGATAATTCTTCACCAATATCAATATTACTGGAAGATTCCAGGAAAAATACATCAGCAAGGCTTTAAAAACAACTCTACAGTGCTTACTAGCAATTTATAGTAATTTTAAAATGGGTAGGTTTCTGACCTGCCCTACTCATAGTGAAAATTTGAAAGTACAGCAATTATCCGCTGGGGAAACAGAAGACATGAAGATCTATTTGCTTATGCAGACAGTGGAAAATGGGATTTTTTTGACTCATATGGACCTGGAAGGAACCTCCTGGATCATGAAATCCAGTTCCCGGGCATGCACGTGACAGCACTGACAATCTAATTAGGTTCAGCGTGTAGTTCTGAAGCCTGTTCACAAAAATGAACAGAAGGCTCTATGTTCCACTATCAAATCCATCATAGGAAAATGGGCAAGAACTCAGAATTCAGATAAAATGCAGAATCTCACTTTGACATGAGTAGCAGATATAACTCAGCTCTTAACTAACTTCATTTTTGTTGGCTGCATTTATTTAGTGGTACAGATAGAGCTACAAAGCGCTATAAGATAAATATGTTCTTGAATTTCTTCTGTCATTCACCTCTCATAATTCTGATTACTGCCTGAAGTGTACCTTTGCAAAATCCAATTGGTGTAAAGATTCTATAGTAATTTACCGTATCAAACTTTCTTAAATTCCATCTCCTGAGACTCCATCTCCATGCAATCTCACTGCAATTCTTCCCCAAGGTAAACTAGTACTATATGCACATAAAAGCATAATCTACAACCGAAGAAACTGTTGATTTTGTATGGCTTTTGTATTTCAGATTAGCCTTTCCCTCTCTATGTATTTACCTAGAGGTGCATTTTACCTGCTGACTGTGTTCTTCCCGACATCCCCAGCATCAGAAAACTAATCACATTAGATACAATGCATGCACTCTCTTCTACTTCATCATTGTTCTGCCTGCAGATAACAGTGAACAATAGCTGAGGGATCCGCAAAGGCTTCCATTAAGTGTTGATCAAATGCTGGCCTCATTTTTCACATTAAAGAGTGTATTTGTACTAAATAAGAAATAGAAGTAACACAAATTGAATATGGATAAGCTGGAAATATTCCCTGATATGATCAAACCCAGCTGTATTCAAAAGGAAATGACACAGGCCTTACCGGCTTTGATTTTGAGATGGAGGAGCAATTTTTGTCTGCGTACTTTGGGAAGTTCATTAACTGTACCATAGGGTTATGCACACAAGTCCCCATGCTCAGACTTGAAAGGGCATGGATAACCATCCTCCTGAAATATGCACACTAATGTGTACGTAATGAAATATGTACACATCTGTTGCCATGCAGGCTGAGTAGTTGCTATCTGCTTTGAAAGCGATCATGGCACACTTCAGAGTTGCTGCCTTACTTCAGCACGCTGGTCCATGGTTAGTTTTATGCGTGGACTCCTGCTCAAGTACCGTGGGAGCTTCAGAGAACGGGATTAGAACAGGTTGCCCCTTGTCAGAGAATGACTTTAAGGGCAGGCAGTACGTTTAGGCACCAAAGGAGCAAGGTTTACTGATAAGCTGTCTAAAGGGTTGACAAATTGCTTACAGGGCTTAAAAAGCAAAACCAAGAAGAAAATAAAACTAAGTATAGCAGAAGAAACATGAATTTTTTTCAGATTATTACACTTCACAAAACAAAATACATGGGTGCTGTCTGCTCCCCATTTGGAATCCAGGATAAATGTATTTAAAAAGTAAGGGGCAATGACGTGGAACAAAACTGCTCTTTCAGGCTCCCATTGTGCAAAATGGTCCCAGTGCTCCAATTGCACTTGAAAGATGCAGAGCTTTCCTTTCCTCCAGAACATCTGGGACAGGCCTGTTGGTTTAAGAAACATGCCATTACTGCCAGTTTTAGTTGAAATGCATTTTGCTTCTAATCCCCATTAGCAAGAGGAAAGAGGTAGGTTCACAGAAAACAGGTTTGTGATGGAAAATTAAAGGGAAGTAATTTTGGAGGGGCAGGAAAGAAGAAAACAATTCGTGAAGAATACTCCAGGAATAGTTCCACATATGATGCCTTCTTGAGATTAATGAATTTGTAGTACATGACCATAATTATTTCCATTCACATGGAACAGGTCCAGCTGCTTTCAGCATCCACAAATGAGAAGCAGAAGGAAGCAGAAGAGAAAACAGCCATATTTTGTTATGTCCAACAGTTAAAATCACTGGATAGCAAATAAATTATGCTAAGCGCAATTAAACACAGAATTAACAGTAATCATTTGTAACATAACACAACAAGACAGCTGAGATAAATGAGAAAGGGCTTGCATTGCATCGTACTGAGAAACTGAATGATACGTTGCCAAGATACATGTTTACAGAAATATGAACCTGAGGTCAAGTAACTGATTGGCTTCTAGTGGTACGTGTATTCATCTACGCCTTGTTTGTGGCTGTTTCTAATCCCTTCCGCTGCTTTTGTGTGTGCTAAAATACCTCCTACTCTTCTAATAGCTACTATTTTAGCATTACCAAGAGCAGGAATGCTAGTGTAAATCCAGGCTCAGGGGGCTGAGGTGTGGTTGTTACTGAGTGGGTTAGACTTGTCCCATGCCAGGTGAGAGATGGCACTGCAACAAAAAGCAGCTGCCATCCCCCTTTAGATCACTGATCTTTAGAGAGCTGCTAATGACAGGAAAACAAGACGGAGATATTTCCCCAAAGTAAATGCAGTTAGGGCATGGGGGAAGATGCAGATTGATCTGTGTGTGCTCCAGAGCACCATGCAAACAACTCTAATCCAACAGCTTCACGTCCCAATTAAAGCAGCCCATGGACTGGGCTGGCTGATACATGGTTGGCTCCTCAACAGATCTTAAAAGCTTTGGCCCATGATGACAGTAAAAAATAGTCAGTCAGCTTTGGACAGCTTGAAGTGCAAGCACAGGAAAGGCACGTAAGCCTGAAAAGTACCACTTAGACTTTCTCACAGTTACAGCTGCATTAGCTTTCTAATGTAGGTGCTTGCACGTGTTAAAAAAAAAAATCTCCTTCATCTGTTGCTATAACAACTCTCTGGGCTTTCTACTCAGCGAAAGGGTTGGCCCAGACTCTGGTCTCGTTATTTCTTTTATTGCATTCTGTGCTGTCTTTCAGAGATTTTTTTTAACTTGCCATGGTGGAAAAGCAAACTATCACCTTTCATTGGACAATCATAAATCTCAGCCATGGAAGAAGACCAGAACATGCCCCAACTCCCTTGGTAGAACTGGGCCCACATTTCCAGTTTATGGTGGGGATGACTGTCCAAAAAAACCTGCAGAACTGGGTTACTGCCATAGAGTACATCCAAATTTGAGGAGACTCCTGGGAGCTACAATAAGTAGACGTAGAGTCTGTGTACCTAACATGCCAAAAAGATGATATAGATAACCTCTAACACCAATGTGTTTAAGAGCTAGCCAGAGTGATACTTTTGCTTTCCCTTCTTAGGTTGCAGTCAATGCAAGAAAAAAGACACCAGCTTTCAGGACAAAGTTCTTGAACACGATCATACGGCTGGCGATCCCTGAGGATGTAACAGAGCATCTCTGGGTTAGGAGGATACAGGGAATCTGAGACCAATTATGTCCACGTCAGGCTCACTGCTGGCAGCCTGTGGGATGTTCCTCTGAGGGTGAAACAACACACAGAGAAACCACCTTCCAGCTTTACTGCTTCATTAAGTCTCCACCAAGGACCTGTAGTTCCTGTAACAAATAGAATCACTCCAAGCTCTGGCTTTCTGCAGCACTTCAATTTTTGTGTCAGAGACACAGAAATACGTTCTGTGTATCAAAACACACCTATGCCACAGGCCTTCCATAATCTTTGAAGGATAGGCCAAATTTAAAAGTTAATTTCTAGCTCCTGATATGAAATGACAGGCAAAAAATTTTCCATGACAAACAAGTGGATGAAAGAGCAAATCTGAAGGACATGAAACCAGCAGGGCCACAACATAATTGCTTCCTTAAGGATGCAGATTTGGTCCTCACCTATAGATTGCACTGAAAACCCAAAATAAGGAGGCTTAAATCTATTTGGTTTCTCCCTGCGCTCTTTTCTCCTAAAGAGTAGCTGACAGGTGGAGACTAAGCCAAGAGAACACAGTTAGCATGGCATTAGCCATTAATGGAGACAAATGCCAGGTGTAGATGTCAATTGCGATTTTTCATTCTCTGTTGATAGCAGAAGGTTCCACAGAAAAATGCCAAAATGTTCGGTTAGAAAATGCACTCATGGTTCCTCCTGTCCTTTTGTGACTTTTTATAAAGCTTTTTGTTTTCACAAAATGATTTCTCTTTGGTACTTCCATTACTCCATGTAGCTTTGTCACAGTTGATCTTCATTAAAACTGAAGACACTATAAAAGAAGGCACAATTTTATAGCAAAGGTAATTGTTCTGTAGTCTGATCCACTGCAAGTGCCAGCATGCAAAATTATGTTGTGCACTCACACACGCTGTGTAGCATTAGACATTGACACAAACAGCAATATATTTACCAGTTTGTTTTGATTTAGGAATTACAGTGAAATAATCTTCTGCTAGAGGCATTTTTCTACAAAACAGACATGAACAGAGTCACAGCCAGGACCAAGACTTCAATTCACATAGAGGAGAGCCTGGAAATCTTTCAGGGTTTGGCATGAAGATGGGACTGGTGTTTCACTCTGGTGTCTTCTTCAAAAGCATGCTTTGCTGGAATGCTCCTTTTTATTTTTATATACGCTTTTGTGAGTCAATATAATTCTACTTTTGCAGACTGAAGGGAACCCAGAAGTCTCAGGCACTTCTGCCTCAACTGTCAAATGAGGCATTGCATTAATAGTCTCTACAACTGTATCAATCTGACAAGGTTGCTGTGATGCTCCAATTCTGTGTCTTGACTGATCTCCTAATGAAGGGAAGACAGAGGAATTTAAGACGACCCAAGTTCTCTCGACAGGTGTCTTTTGACATTATAAGTCCTTCTGCATGAAAGCCTCAGCTATGGTTTCCCTCCGTGTAAGTCAGTCTGCCTGAAGAGCACTGACTGTCATTCTAAAATGGCTGCTTAACTGTATATGTTCTAAATCAACAGACAGTAATGGAAGGCATGTGGTCATTTAATGGGCACTGTTTGTGTGGAATATGTCTGCCCATTAAGTACCTGATAAAGAAAACACAGTGTTCAATGGTCTGAGACATTTCACAGTAAAATGTAGTTGCTTGAGAGGCTGTGAGAGCAGAGAGCTGGGGGAAGGTATTATGCCCTTAATGAGTTTAATAGAGACAGTCTTGTTTATGAGGTAGCACCTGAGCTGTCAAAAGTTATATTAGTCCTTCCAAAGAGGGTAGATTGTCCAGTAATTGTTTCCTGGAAAAAAGAGCTAGGTTCGTTCTTTATTGGTTTAGTGCATACTTAATAGGGAAAGAAATGAGAGGCAGGTTTGAATGTGAATGGAAACCCAAGAGACTCCAGGGAACTAGATACAAAGACTAATGCAATTGACTTGGAAGGTCCTACCTCCACTGGTACTCATGAGCGCTTCAGAAAATAATGCCTTCCTGAGCATTTGAGCCAAAAAGCAGTGTGAGCAGGCTGGCTAATACAGAAGGAGACTTTTTGTTTGGTTTTAGCTTGAACAGATTAACAGAACACCTTTCTTTTTACTCCATCTGCACCTTTTGTCAATACTTCAATCGGTGATGTCTATTCTGGACATTGTAAACAAACACCTACATGCATAGTTCTGGGTTTGACCTCAGTTAAGGGCTAATCCTGGGTACTTGTTTAACAGCAAGGCACTCCTCTTAGCATTGTGATGATCCTTTAAATGGGAATTCTGAAATACTAGCAAACAAAGAGTTTCTTGAGGGCCTCCAAGGGGTAACAAGCTGTGTCTCCCCTGAACTTGTACAGGTTGCTCTTTGCACAGATATTACCATATTCTTGCTGAGGGTAAAGAGAAGGACAAATAATGAGTATTCTTGTAATGCTGTACCAAACACTATTATTAATACATCATATACAGTGACTCTGAAGAAATAATGTCAGGGAATTGATGTTGATTCTTCATCCAGCTTTCCTTTTAGTAAATTCACTGGGCCTGTAACCTAACACGTTAGCTCTTTTAGCTTTACTGTTGAAAACTGCGGTCAGGCAAAGAATACTATAGCTGTGGATGCTATAGACAACACTAAGATAAAAATAATGTAAATTTGGCAGAAAATTTGTCACAGATGTGAACCAAGTAGAAATGACACAAATGTTATTAGTAAACAGCATTATCTCAGCTTCTGAGAAGCAATTACACCCACATACGTATCTGCTTTTAAAGCCCATAGCCATTCAGAATGATCTGGCTTAATAAACTTTGAGTTGAAGAAGTATGTGTGAGAAGGAGAAAGGAAAAGAGATAGTTGCTTTCATGAGAGATAAACTTGGATTATGAATTCATAGGAATGAAAAAGTACTAAGATCTTCAATACCATTGTCTTAATTTTGTAAAAATAAATATTTATAAAACTAAGTAATGAGGTAGGCCAAGATTTTATGATGGTATCTTGCCCTTGGATAAGACAATTTAAATTTATCTCAAATTGTAGTTGCCTTTGTAAAAAGATTAATTTAGATCTAGCATTGATATAGCAGATTGAGCTGGACAAATTAAACTGACACTCAAACTGCATAGTTCCCTATGTATGTTTGGTGAGTGTGGACAGCTTAGTAACCAGTCTGAATAATAATAATTGCACCTTACCTGCAGAGAGCTCATTGTCTACAAAGCGTTGCAGATTTGAAATTTACTTCTTTGTTCATCAGAATTCAGGATCGTTACCAAATATCCACCCAAGAGTTACAGATACAGTCTGTAAATGACAGATCAATTAAGAAAGCAGCACAAATTCCTAGAAATGCTGGAGAATAAGGGATGGGCAGAATACATTACAAAGAAACTGTGAAGGTAATGTAATTTTTGAAACAGAAAATCGGAACGGAGGACAAAGAGGTAAGAAAGTGCAGAAAAGTAAAGATCGAGCTATACGGCCCTCATTAAATTCTTACCTCCTACTTGAGCTGAAAATCTGTCAAATTCGGGGGGAAAAGAAAAAGAATATATTCAAAACCAGGAATAAATCTGTAAACTGGTAGCAGCATCTGAAAGCTAAGCATCATCTGGTTTTGTGCCATGAGTGAGGATGTATTAAGTTACTCTAATGAGACTCAGAAAGCACAGAAACAGGAAGCACAGGGCTGTGAAAAATCTACTCAGCAGCTTGAAAGAAACAGCACAGAAAGATCTAGAGAGCCTTGCATCCAGATGACAGCTTTAGAAAAAGATGGTACACTGCCTGTAGAAGTCAGCTGTTGCCATCCCATCAGAAAGGCATGCATTATTACTAGCACTCTTTTCATCACTGGTACCAAAAGAGGCAAAGTAATTCACTTACTGGGTTCAGACTGGGCCAAAGAAAAAGGTTATCTGGACTCACAAAATATCTGGCAAATACAACCTTCCAAAATATTCAGACCAAAACACTGCATCAATTTATTTAAATTAAAAATAATATTTTCCAAACAGGATAAGTGGGGGGAGAAATATAAGTAAATAAATAAACCCCCCTAAAATCATTGTTTGGAATGAAGTGTTATGGTTGGTAATTTTGTGCTTAGAAATTAGACATTCCAATTTTGTTACCGATGTCAAATAACATTTTTTAAAAATAGGAAAAGCAACATAAACCTTAGACCTTTAATACAGAACCAGACACTTTGTTTCTAGCCAAACAATATGTTTGGTCTTGTTTCAATAATTCAGCCTCTCCTTTTTTCACACTTCCAACCCAAATTTAGTTATGAAATACTGCGATTTAAGAAAACTGAAAGAAAATTAAGAGTCACAGCCCTTATATAGCTCCACATCTGAGTGAGCAAAGGCAGACTACAGAGTTCCACCAGCACCTGGCAAAACTCTGCAAGAAGAATTAAGGAAACTCCTTAGGTACCTCCCAAAACCAGGGCATAGGAATAACCCTTGGTGTATAGCAGTGCTCTTTGCACCTTTGCCAGCCTGAGGAGGGAACCAGCCTTCAGAGCTGGTCAAGTTCTGTCACTGCCTTGAATAGCAAGCTAGTAACTTACCTGATATGCACAGTGAGGACACCTGCTATGCATGTCCAAAATCTAAGTAGCATTAAGTAAAATAAAAAGCTGTTCCAACTTGTTCTGTAGCATCAAGAGTGGTCCAAAGCCACAGATCAAGACTGGTGGATCTGGTAAGAACCCACAAGCAGGGCTAGGCCACCTCAGAAGTGTAGGTTTGTCATTTATCACTTTTCAGTCTATAAAATGGAAAGTTGATTTTTATCAAAGTAACATGCAATCTTGGTTTCAAGGGACACAAAGGCACTACAGTAACTATATAAGGCACTACATTTACTACAGGCACTGCAATATCATATAAATACCAAGACATGAGTAAATATAAAGGCACCAGGTTGGCCAGAATATGCCTTTTATGCTCCATGAAAGTAAAGGAATTCTTTTAACATGGGGATAACTAATGCACTGTTGAATTATTAATCCATATGAGTGTGCCAAAGTGATTAATTTATTATTAAGGTTTCCATCCTTGCAAAACTGTATAAAATATTTCAATAAAATAATTTTGTACTTTCAATCTAATTTATTAAAGAATAGATTATAACAGTAGTTATGTAGTAATAGAAGAATAATCAGGTATGATCACAAAAAGTCCTAAATGAAGGAACAAGAAATGTTCCGTGTGTGGTATTCTTATCAAAAGCTGAGTTTCCTGAAGAACAGAGTAGTAAGAGCCTTGTTGGAAAAGTCTGTAAATCTAGTATGGAAATATCTCTGCCAGCCCCAGTTATACTGTTTTATACACAGTAATACTGTTGAATTAAAGAATAGAAATCTTAACTAAATAATCCTATTTCTGGAAAAAAGCAGGCCAAGAAAATTATACTTTTGCAACAAATAAAGTAATAGCAAATCAAAACATACAAAGCAATGCAACACCTTTGAGATGGTTTAATTAAACTGGATCCAACTGGGATTAATTTGTTCCCTGTCATGAGCTCAGGTAGGAGCTCTGAAAGAAAACAATATGTTAGACCTAATTGTGCCTTATTTACTAAGAAAACGGCAATAGACTCTCTAGGGGTCACTAAAGTAGTAAACCAACCTTTTAATTACTTCAGTATTCCAGTTTCACCATTACATGGGGAAATAGGCTACCACTAATCCTTGGCTGATGTCTCATTATAACACCTGTCCTGCACAGCAGTGACAGAACCACACAGAAATATTTACCTTCAGAGTTTTACTCATCCCCCTGAAACATCCTGTGTTGGCTGCAGTGAAGAGAAGATCTTAAATTGAGATCACCATGAATAATATTATGGGACAAGAAGATTCCTAGGGAGAGGAAAAGAAGAACTTAGGCAATTGTCATCCCACCTTCCTGACAGCTCACTCCTTCAGGAGTCCTGGTGAGGAAAAAGTACCCAGATCTTTCACTGACTGGCACCCATCCATAATGTCATAATCGTCATCCGATGTCAAAGGCATAGGGTGCCATAGCTCAGTTTCTCCCACTGTTCATTGCATGTATGGGGCCAGAAAAGGTGCAGTGACAACAGAGCTGCCTATAGAGATGGGACTTATGGAAGGCAGAAGAGCACAGGACTCACTTGAGCAGCAAGAAGGTCCCATTTTTTGGCTTTTCTCCAGGCTTAAGGAGTAAGGATTAGTGGGAGGCAAGGGAAGAGGACACAGGGTGAGGAGGGAAACCAGCAGAACAAGAGAACATCAGACTTGTCATGTATGGTTGCAACTGCAAGATGATTTCAGGAGCTTGAGAAGTCCTTATTTTTATCAAAACATTATTTTCAAAGTGAGGATGGCACGTCAGGACATTTTACATCTGGGGCAGTCATGTGTTCTCTAAGACTCTCCTGCCCGCTTGTGATGTAGTGTCACACTGTAGTAGATTGACTCAGGTTTTAGGAAGTATATATGGGAATTTCAGAGACAAGTCAATAAAAACTAAGTATAGGCTTCAGGATTTGAACACACTCGCAATAGCACTTAGGTACAGCTATCTCGCAGATGAAAGGGAGACATCAATAGACTTAGCAACAGTAAATCCCATTTAACAAGATACATTACACTATCTGCTGTAGCACAGACAAACGCAAACATACATCTGACCTAAAAGATCCTTTCCAATCTCAAAAGTTCATCCTATGGGACTCAGCATGACATCCTCAAAGGACTAGAACTGCTGAATGAAATATTTCTGAGATTCAGCTCGGTGATAGACTCTTGACACAAACATAATATCCCCATTTTATACAAAGAACACTTTTTCACAACCGTGCCGCCTCTTATCTTTCAGTCCTGATATTTAAAGATCTCCAAAATGCCTTCTAAACACAAGCTTGGAGCTAACATTTTAAACTATGCTCGTCACTAAAAAATAGGGATTCAATAGAAATATCGATTTCATGGTGTCCTGGTTTGAGGCAAAATGAACCAATTTTCTGTTTTACAGTTTTGCTTTCTTAGCTGGGCCTCTCCTAGCTAGCTGGGCTCTGAAATTAACAGCACATTGTGCGGATCTGTTCTGTCTCGCAGTGATAGGACCTGATTGTACCAGGGGATGGTATGCAGAGAGGCCCTTGTTTAGACTTATTGCTGGAAGAACCAAGGTCAGATAATTTTCGT
>VZRU01000258.1:178789-229299 GCA_013398155.1 Pedionomus torquatus
CTTTAGTCAGAGAGGAGAGGAAGGAGTTAAAGAGATTCAAGAGTTTAGAACAAACTAAACTACTTTAATGAAAATATAAGTAATATAATAAAACGGAAAAAAGGAAATTTAGGCAGATGAACAGGCAGGGCCCTCCTGCAAAAATTATCTGACCTTGGTTCTTCCAGCAATAAGTCTAAACAAGGGCCTCTCTGCACCATCCCCCGGTACAATCAGGTCCTATCACTGCGAGACCGAACAGCTCCGCACAATGTGCTGTTAATTTCAGAGCCCAGCTAGCTAGGAGAGGCCTAGCTAAGAAAGCAAAACTGTAAAACAGAAAATTGGTTCATTTTACCTCAAACCAAGGCACATGGCACAATATAATTTCCTTTACCCTGCACTGACTATGTTACACTGTTCTATGTTACAGAGGCTATAAATATTTTTTTCTTTCTTTCTTTCCTTAAGAGACGTAACTGCCTTACCAACTTTCTTTACATGTACTAACTACCTTTTCTTTCACAGGTAGTTTACCTGGTACATATCTGAACAATTCTTTTCTTTATGTGTTTAACTGATGTATATCAATTTTGTTTCAGACCTGAGGAAGGCTGATGTGCCTGATAATTTGTTTATCTTTCCCAATTATGCCAGCTGAATAAATATCTCAATGTGCACATTGGTTTTTACTTCTTGTCTTTAGAATGCTGTTGCTAAAACAACACAGCCACATCTCCTTTCTAAATATTTCTGAAGTTGGCAAGTCAAAAGAACACTATAAGTAAAGATCACCTTGTTAAATAAACAAGACACAGTGAGTTCCTATTCAACTAAACAACAAAGTGGATTGGCATGTAGCAATAGAATCATAAATAATCAATAGGAATAGTTCCCCCCACAACTGTGCCTGAACATATCACTTCCCCCCACTCATGTATCACAAGATTCTGGTAACAATTTGCTGTCTCTGGGCAGCTTCTTATTAAAGTGAAAAAGTGATAGCACTGCCCAGCAGACTGTACTTAGACCAAATGGAGAGCCATCTTCTAAACAGGGTGTATAGGTAGCGTATACTGCTGAGCTGTACCGGCTCCACCTGCTGATTCAGGCAAGCAAGGGTCTTCTCTAGCCTCTGTGTCACATCAGCCAATGTCTTTTGATTGTCTTGAAAACCTTGTGGTAGCTTAAAAGGCACTTGATGTTAAAGAAATTTAACCTAACTTAAGAAACCAGTATGTGAAGAAGAGCTCCTTCAGGCTTCCCCTCGGTTGGACTCAGCAAAAAAGGCAAAGCTGATCTCAAATATTTTAAGTTAATGGTAGCTGAGGACAAGGTGCCCCAGATATGGACCACAAACCTAGAATGCTACTACTTCTCAATGCCAAACACAGCCATGATGTGAAGGATGACTACTGCCAGGTAATTTGTCAGTCCAACCAGCTTGTTAGGCTAGATGTTCCTCTCTTTACTGACCTAGTATGAACAAGAATTATGCAAACAGGTAAGATATTAAAAATAAATTCAGAAGCCTAGCAGCAGTGCAAAAATAGTCAGCTTGTAAACTTCACATATTTTTTCAGAACACTGCTACTTATTTATCCTCTTAGTACTTTTTTTCAGTTAATCAGCAATAAAAATATTCCATATAACTCCATTAACAACATTAATAACTTTACTATAGCCCTTATGACTTTTTGCTATATTTTTGATCCTTCAAAACAAGTGAACGTTTATAAATAAAATACAAACAGAAAAGAAGAGAATAATATATAATAATTCCATATTATTTTGATGGATAATATCCTTTCAAACATAGGACACTTCCAATTTACCACATGAAAAATAACACAAATATATCATAATATATTGTGACATGTTTGTGATAAAATAAAGCTTTGAGCCAGTCTTGATAATATTTCCAGAATTCAAAGTATTCACCATTTATATCTCTTAGATGCTCTAAGTCCATCCTTTATTGTGTCATTATTTTATATCCTTCAGGAGTTATTCACAGACAGTGAACACCAGAAGTAATGGTTGTGTTTAATTAAATCTTATGAATATGGAAAGCTAGCTTTAATATTAACAGGCCAGCACAGGAAAATTAGAGACTTAATTTTTAAGTCTTTTTATCAGGCAAATATATATTTTTAAAAACAGCAGTTACTTAAGGACAGCATTTACTCTTTTTTAAAAAAGATATTCCTTTGAAGTCCATGAAGTTAAGTAAAGAATTACATCCTGTGTTTTTAAGCTATTATTATATTCTTTTTCAGGTTAGTAAAACCAAGAGATAAAGTGATGATTTTTTTTTAAATATTACTATGCTTTTTATGATTATTTTATATATCCCTAAGAGAGTCAGCAGAGGGACTAATTGCCAGAGTTGCTGACCATCCTGTCAGATAACAATTTATGAGAAAAAAAAATGGAAAATAAGTTCTAGCACTCACCAGAATCAATCTGATAGTGCTTTGAGAAGGTGTCGTTTACAAACAAACAAGCAAAAAGGGCTTTGCTAATCCACAGCTACCAATCTGTATCACCTCATGGACTACACAAGAAGAAGAAAATCTTTACTTTTCCTCCCCAGCACTTGTGGTGTAAATAAAGGGGCTTTATTAATATGAATGCAATATTAATTTGCAATGAAACAAAGACTTGCCTCTGCTGTTGCCTTGGTGTTTGAGAGGCTGGTTTGCATGACAGTTACCTGTCCTCTCTGCCACCTGAGAACAGTTCTCCACAAGCCAAAGCAAAGCTCAGGAGCTATGGAGTTAAATACAAATATTAGACTTCATAACAAAGTCTTATTCCTTGAAGAAATTAAATATGCTAAATTTACTTTTAAAGCTCATTAAGGAACTTTATCCAAGGATTTTTGGGTCCTGAAAAGATCCTATAACCCTAGGATCATCTAGGAAGTCATCTGGAAATACAATTTATTTGCAATCAGAAGTGATGGCAAGTCCACACACCAGCACATGCCTGCTCCCCCATGTCAGGAAATCCACTCAAAACTACAAAGTTTGTAAGTTGTTTGATATCTGTCACCCATTTTACCTCACTGATTCATCTACTTATTATTCATTACATGATGGAAGCAAAGTGAGGGGAATAATCTCTTTACTTAGCATACTAGATGTCAGCTGAAAAAAACCCTCATCTGTCCATCCATTAGTAGTGTAGTAGCGAGATGCATAATTGATCTGACTTTTCTTTCGCATTGTTGAAAAATAGAAAATAACCCTGCTGACACCAACAAACTATTCAACTTCTCAGACTTTAATGATAGACACTGATGCAGCTCTCATCTTTCTTGTGTGTGATGGCCTAAAAGGAACCCAAATTTTAAAGCAAAACAAGAGCCAGAATCCCAGTGCAGTACAGATAGGAAGGCTGGTCATGCTCGTGCAAACTGCAATGCACAATTTTGGCACAATTCCACCAAAAACGTTGGATAAGTGAGACTACAGGCCTACTGCCCACAAACTGAGTTTAACACTCTTGTTTCCTGCTGACAGCTCTGAGAGGAAAATACTCCCTCAGTGGTAAGTGATTGGACTNTCAAAGTATTCACCATTTATATCTCTTAGATGCTCTAAGTCCATCCTTTATTGTGTCATTATTTTATATCCTTCAGGAGTTATTCACAGACAGTGAACACCAGAAGTAATGGTTGTGTTTAATTAAATCTTATGAATATGGGAAGCTAGCTTTAATATTAACAGGCCAGCACAGGAAAATTAGAGACTTAATTTTTAAGTCTTTTTATCAGGCAAATATATATTTTTAAAAACAGCAGTTACTTAAGGACAGCATTTACTCTTTTTTAAAAAAGATATTCCTTTGAAGTCCATGAAGTTAAGTAAAGAATTACATCCTGTGTTTTTAAGCTATTATTATATTCTTTTTCAGGTTAGTAAAACCAAGAGATAAAGTGATGATTTTTTTTAAATATTACTATGCTTTTTATGATTATTTTATATATCCCTAAGAGAGTCAGCAGAGGGACTAATTGCCAGAGTTGCTGACCATCCTGTCAGATAACAATTTATGAGATTTATGAAATTATTTTTTTTAAATGGAAAATAAGTTCTAGATGCTACTAGAATCAATCTGATAGTGCTTTGAGAAGGTGTCGTTTACAAACAAACAAGCAAAAAGGGCTTTGCTAATCCACAGCTACGAATCTGTATCACCTCATGGACTACACAAGAAGAAGAAAATCTTTACTTTTCCTCCCCAGCACTTGTGGTGTAAATAAAGGGGCTTTATTAATATGAATGCAATATTAATTTGCAATGAAACAAAGACTTGCCTCTGCTGTTGCCTTGGTGTTTGAGAGGCTGGTTTGCATGACAGTTACCTGTCCTCTCTGCCACCTGAGAACAGTTCTCCACAAGCCAAAGCAAAGCTCAGGAGCTATGGAGTTAAATACAAATATTAGACTTCATAACAAAGTCTTATTCCTTGAAGAAATTAAATATGCTAAATTTACTTTTAAAGCTCATTAAGGAACTTTATCCAAGGATTTTTGGGTCCTGAAAAGATCCTATAACCCTAGGATCATCTAGGAAGTCATCTGGAAATACAATTTATTTGCAATCAGAAGTGATGGCAAGTCCACACACCAGCACATGCCTGCTCCCCCATGTCAGGAAATCCACTCAAAACTACAAAGTTTGTAAGTTGTTTGATATCTGTCACACATTTTACCTCACTGATTCATCTACTTATTATTCATTACATGAAGGAAGCAAAGTGAGGGGAATAATCTCTTTACTTAGCATACTAGATGTCAGCTGAAAAAAACCCTCATCTGTCCATCCATTAGTAGTGTAGTAGCGAGATGCATAATTGATCTGACTTTTCTTTCGCATTGTTGAAAAATAGAAAATAACCCTGCTGACACCAACAAACTATTCAACTTCTCAGACTTTAATGATAGACACTGATGCAGCTCTCATCTTTCTTGTGTGTGATGGCCTAAAAGGAACCCAAATTTTAAAGCAAAACAAGAGCCAGAATCCCAGTGCAGTACAGATAGGAAGGCTGGTCATGCTCGTGCAAACTGCAATGCACAATTTTGGGACAATTCCACCAAAAACGTTGGATAAGTGAGACTACAGGCCTACTGCCCACAAACTGAGTTTAACACTCTTGTTTCCTGCTGACAGCTCTGAGAGGAAAATACTCCCTCAGTGGTAAGTGATTGGACTCAGCTAAGTGTATTGCATTATTCCACTGTCTCACAAGAAAATCATCTCCTTCTCCACCTCCTGGCTTGGTGGGTGAGCATGGAGAGGACATACAGCGGAGAGAACAACATCTCTGGGGTGTGATCGCACCACCCCTACACCGGCAGCTCCCGTACTAAGGATCTGTGGTGTCTGAGCAGATTTTCAGTGTCCAGCATTTTACTTCCCCCCTTGCTGGTATTCACTGTCTCCCTAGCAGAGACAGAAAGCAGAAGCCTGTATCAAACCAAGCCTGGAGATTAAAGTGGTTGCACAGGTACACAACTGAGTTTTAACACACACACACACACACACACAATGCTACTGTCCTTAAGGGAAGAGATAAGCAGATGCTACTAGCCCGTTCAGAAAACCCTTCCTATTATCAGACTTCTTCAATAAAAGAAGTTTGTGTTTCCAGAACAGGGAGCAATATAAAACATAAGAAATCATTACGGTCTTATCTACTACTGAGGCTAGAATGGTAGGAGCATCAGCAAAAGCACTAAAACCTTGAGGTTTGCTTCTCCTGACATCTTTGACCCTCTTTCCCTCCCCAGTCTCTGCCACTTTACCCAGAGATGAAGCTTCCAGCAATGAAAACTATGTGGCTTTTGTCACAGTCATGGTCACATGTTGATTTTTTACATGGAAGGATGCAGGGCAGTACTCCGCTTCTAAGAGCTTCTTTCTGAGACTGAGTTGCTAGTCAGCAGCCTCAGTACAAGAGCTAACCTCTGTTCTTCCACAGAGTGAGCCAGGCACCAAAAAAGAAAAAAAAAAAAAAAAGACAAGGTTCTTCTGGCTGCACAAAGAAGTCCCAAGGTCAGCAGGTGGGAGCTCTGATTTACGGCGATAGAAGAGAGAGACAATAGCACATTGAGCGAGAAAAGAAAAACAGCAGAACAAACCAGAGATGATAAATAAGACAACTATATTTTTTAAAACTTTTTCTTTTTTCCAGGTCAATGAATAGAGCTCTTCTTTAATAAGTGAATTTTACACTGTATCCTGGGTTGAGAGACATGGGGCTAACTTTTCTACTTATACTGGGGAAAAATGCACATTTCAAAGACTCTAGTGTTTGAATTCATGAAAACATTTACATTATGGCCAGCCAGGCTGTGTGAGATTCAGGTCTCAGTGTTCTCGAGCCTTGCCAGGTGCAAGAATGAGGGGGAGCAAGGCCTGGGCATTTGACCCAAGCTGGCCAACAGGATTATTTCATAACATGAATGTCCCATTCAATATAAATTAGAAAGCTTGCTGTGTAGTTCTCTCTCTCCCTTGATGGTGGCGATCCAGGTGAGTCCTTGCCCCAGTAACGAACGGCTCCTTGAGACCTCCCTTTCCCCCAAAGCCGTTGCACTCTCAGTGTCCGACATTTGCTAGGAGTGCACAGCTTCCTGCTGATATAAGTGGCTGAGTATAATTCTTGTATATCTTATATCAGTTGGGATTAATACTGGTTCTGTAGTATTATTGTTAATTATTTAGTTTTATACTATTAAATCTATTTACATTGTGTTTCTTTGTGTTCCCCCATTCCCCTTTCCTGGGTGGGGAGGGGTCATTGGGTTATAGAATAATTATTTGAATGACAATAAATTGTTATGTGTTTTCTCAATCTATAACATATGGTTACTCAGCTTCTTGTGCTGATTTCTGCATGATTTGCAGCCAAAAGTAATCCAAAGGCCAGTGTTTATGATCCAGGAGCAGAAGCTTTCTTGCATAGATCATTATCTGTTCTCAGAGGCAGGCATCCTAGCACTGTCTTTTAAATCTGTTTTCCCTCCCCAAGAGCTTCTCTAGGAGTATGAGATCAACCAAGGGCTACTCATATTGTGCTTTTAGTTAAGCTTCATCTTTGACGCTCAAACTATGTAAAAATCTTGTATAGTTACTGACACCTTTCACTAAAACACAAATGAAAATTACTTAATTTCCCTGGTATTATGAAGGGCAAAATGACCTCTCACGTACCCTGACACCTCAGAAGGCTGTCAGGATCTGACTGTAATGAGGAGGTAAGTGGAATTTGTGCCCACTTTTGCCATATCTATAACTTATATGAATTTACCTAAGATGTAAGATCAATTGACACAAAACTAGGGATGTGCTAAGGAGTCTGGGCTGGATTAGGGACTGTAGAAGACAGAGGGCTGTCTAGTCCCAGAAACAATTGTTTAACTTGATACAGAAAAGGAAAAGAAAAGAAGATATAGCAGCAGCAGTCCAGACACAAAAAATAAGCCAGGCTCACAACACTACATATGCACTAACCTGAGCTCAAAGGAACATGCTTTTCTAATATGTGTGTGCATATAAATAGATATATATACATATCTGTATATATATTTATATATTCATATATATATGCATACCGATGTTCGTTTATGTAGGCTTGAGGCCATGCAATAAGCAAAAGCAGCTAGTAATGTTCACATAGGAAGAAAAAGTCTGATTAGAATTAACTAAAAGTTACTGGGATGGTGGGAAGGTTAAATGAATGGCTCACACATGTTACAGAATGAGAGAGAAAGGTCTTGATCTTTTACCTGCCACAGCATCTTTATTAATTTTCACTCGATCTTACAGTGAGTAGGTTATATTTGCAGGTGCCATGATCTGTTGTCTGCTAGGGAATGTGCTGTGCAACCTTCCCCCAGCTGCCCTTTGGCTTGCAATATTATGAGCCTTCCCTCACTCCTTGAAACGTGTCAAGGAAACACATTCCAGCTTCTGGGATGCCCCAATTCATCTGGGATCACTGACTCCCTGATGGGTTTGTTTGCAACTCTAATTTATTTGAATCCATTGTTTCCAAGAAAATAGGGGGACTTGTGCCTGTTAGGCTTCATTCTGAGATGCTCAAAAATGCAAAGCAAGTTAATCTCAGCAAAGGAAAGGGGTTAGGCTAGAAACAGTTACAAAAACAGACAGGAAAAAAAAGGCAGAGAAGTACTAAGTACTATGCTATGCTTAACATCTGCCTGCTACCAAGGCTCTGGGAGCTGTGGCATCCTGAAGGCAGCTGAGACTGGCGCCACAGAGACATCTATGAGATATAGACCTCTGTATCAAACTGGGGTCAGGCTAAAGGGAACTCTTCTCCAACTACATTGGAGTACACCCAGAATATCAATGCATATAAATTAATTTTCAAGAACAACCCCTTTACTTTTTTCCATTATTTAATTTTAGGAGAATTTTATATCAATTGTGATGAGCCTCATCTGTGAACACATAAAAATAAATATTTTTCAGGCCTGTCTAGGGTTTACACAAAGACTTGACATACTGATTTCTCACGGTACAGTGGAGAGAGAACTGAGCTGGAATTTGCCTGACTTCCCATGTCCCAGGCACTGTGACTTTCATTGTTGCATTTTTCATAGTTTGATTACAATTTATAAATATGTCAGAGAAACCATTATCATTAAGATTCTGTGCTTCCACAGAGACCACACATTTAAACATAAACCAACAATACATATTACTAAGTTGGCACATGGTATCTCCATTTTCCAACACAACTTTGCAAGCTGGGGCCCACCATACTTAGAATTTATCTATGTAATTTGAATCAGATTAATACATTTAAAATGTTTGAGGATTAAATTTGCGACTGATTAAAATAAAAATAAGACATAGATGAGCTTTATCCCAGATGAGAAAATCCCACTGGAAAACTACACAAACTATTCCTTAAATTTTTAATTGTAACATGCAGCGTGAAAAAGACATGACTGATTTTAAGCTGAAGGATCTTTGCTTCACATGTCAAAAAGCTAAAACTCAAATTTCAAATTTGAAGAAAGAAAAAGGAATAAACAATTTTATTTTTTTTTACTGAAAGGACCTGCTTTGTCTAATGAAAGATAACTTAAGATTGTATTTCACCCTTAAAGGACATAAAAAAAGTGAGCATTAACTAAAATTGGTCCTCACTCACGAAAGTTAGTCACAGTCATCATACATCTACATTGTATACTCAGAATGCAAATTCCACCATAACACATACCACAGGGAAAAATTTCTTCCTCAACCTTTTCAATAAGAACAAGAAGTGCCTGACTAAGGGTTAAATACATTTAAAGATACAAACAAAAAATGGTAACACCAGAGAAAAGTTAAAATGTTTAGTAGATATTTGCATCTTATAATGCAAATTGTAAATGAGAATGCAGCTATTATCTATAATATGAAATATTGCAAAAAGTTTAAAACGACCAAATCTGCCAAGATTAAACATGGACCTAAATAATCAACAAGTCTGATTAATTTACTCGCACCCCCACAAAGACTAGAATTGCTTATCTGAAGAGTTCTCCAATTCATTAACGTTTATAAATTATTTTTATTATAACAAATCATGGAAAACTGGAACAATTCCAACAGATGGGAGTACTGCCAAGAAACAGAAATTCCTGGGGCTGGAAAATAAAACCCTGCAACATACAGCTTTAGAAACTCATACCATCTAAATTTATTGAATATTGACTCAATAAATGCTGATCAGTGTGCAAAAATGATCTGACAGTAAACAAATTCTTGCTCTGTAACAATTTCTAGCAGGAAGATAAACAGTGGAATAGCTAACTATACAGGCTGAAGGACACTCTCAGCATGAACTTTTCTGGATGTTTTTTCCTGAACCATATTCCTTACTGCAACTTCTTGGGCTGGGAGTCTTTGCAGTCAAATCCTCCAGCTAGGTGGCGGATCCCTCTGACCTCAGATTTTGTGGAAAGGGTCCCTAGCATCTTCGAAAGCCTTTGATGCCACTATGCTGATGGGTGTAAGTATGCAGTCATCATGCAAAAACACCATCACCACAGTCACCGCGAGGATGAAAGCAGGGCTCAGCCCATGGAGATTAAATTAGTGTTTGCAGATTCTTGTGATATCTCTCGGATCGAATGGAAAATCTGAAAATTAATTAAAAGCACAGCTTCGCAGCTGAGACCTTGAACATGGCATTTCATTTGGAGCTAATGTTTATGAGAAGTTACACTCTCCTCACCTTGGCAAAAGGCTATAAATTTGCAATTAATAATTGTACTGCTATTAATCTTTGAATGAAGTGGAACATAGTCATTAAATGGAGGAAGCCTTCTAAAAGTAGATGCATGTGGATGAATACAGAATCCTTTCAGGGGATGAAATGGAAAAAGTGGCAAGAAATGTTTTAAAATGCTTGTAACAACAGCACTCCTATTCTAGTCACGAATAAACACTTGAGGCTCCCCCAAATGATGCCTTTTGGAGTTAGTTACAGCAGGAGCTAAGCCTGCTCCTGTCCCATCCTTCTGGAGCCAAGTCTGCTTTTCAGTTATAGCAGATCAGCTGTCACTGTCACAATTTCAGTTGTCCCCATCAGCAGCTCCTCAGTTCTCTGGTATTTCCGTGATCCAGTCATGAGGTACAGCATGTTCATGTTGCCACTTGTTGAGGCTCAGGATAGATAGGGGCAGTAGATGTGTGGTCTGGAGCTAAATCCAGCACAATAGGCTGTCTGGGATTTTAGATCTCACCTTTACACTGCTTTTCAGTCCAATGATGAGGCAGACTCTAACTAGGGTGAAGGACACTCTTAGGGAAATTGGCTCAGTTCCCACCACCAAGGTACACAGTTAAGATGAGTTTCCCAGAGACACTCTACCTAGATTATCTTCCTTCTCTGTATTTTCTCTTTGTCTGCCACCACCAAAATCAAAGAGGCATGAAGCCCTCATCCACAACTTGCTCTGGAAGCCTTTGCAACAGCTAGGCTCGTACCTTAGTGAGCTAGGGACTCACACCAGTGTCTGCCCAGGAACCCAGGTTTGACATTAAAGGTCAAACCTGCTAGCTCTGATGCAATGCTTCAAACCCAGAATTTCCTGGTATACTCTTTTTTCTTACTTTCAAAGTAACCCTCCTGAATATCATCTTCATGGAAGGTCCCCCAGAGATGTAATGGGCTAGGAAGAAGGAAGTTTCTGCTTTAGCTTTGATTCTAACTAACCCCCCTATGATCCTCCAACCTTCCAAAACCTTCAGAGTTGATTGTACAGGCCCTTGTACAATCAACAAGTTCCTTGTTCAGTGTGAAGAATAAATAATTTGATCTACTTTTAGTCTTCACTATTGCGTGACCTGAGAAAAACACACTGACAAAACAGAAACTAAGAGAAAAATTAAAAGCGGTAAGTGGCCAAGTTTAGCCCTTCATAACCCTTCAATTTGACTATATATTTGGAACCACAAAAGTAAAACAAGAGCCTAATCAGGTGCCAAAAAACTTAGTGGACAGCAATGAAGTGCAAGTGAGTTCATTAAACGGTGCAGCAGAAAGTGAAGTTGAAAGTAATTATCAATCACTTTATTGAAGATCACAGAGTAATGGACAAATTTCCTGAGTTTGATAGGTAATTCTTTTTAAAAGGCAATTTATTACCTAGGAATGTATGCTTTTGCTGAAGAAAGCATTCTTGTTTTTCAAATGAGTTCAGCATTAGACACAGCATTTTAAAATTGGCATAATTACCACACTGCCAAAGATAGGAACTCCAAATTCATGGAGCATCAATAGAAAGTCTTAATGCTCCCTGACAGTACCAGGAGAAAATCTTTTAACATCATGTATAAAATGTTTTAGTTATTCCCCAGCAAACAAGAAATACCTAACAGAGGAAATGAATGAGGAATCTATGTGAAGACCATTAGAATGTGAAATTTTAGTTTCAGTTACTCTTGTCGGGTAACACAAACAAACCTTTTATTGATTCCACTAGCTCTTGAGGCAGCTTGATGGGATTTAGAGAAGAACGTAACTGTGGCTGTAGCATTGCCATCTCTTAAGAGGAATCCTATCTCTTTGTGTTCATGCTATATCTGTGTTGTAACCATTTCTCACTTCTATGGTAAATTTTATAACAGAGTAGGTAAAGACTAAAATATGCCTGTACAGCAGATTCAGTTAAGTCATCTCTCCCAGCTTTTCTATGGGAAGATTATAACACTTCACCAAACTGATTTTCCACACCTTCACATAATGGCTTTTTCTCTCCTGTTTCAAAATCCTTGTCGTCTGAAACAAGTACATTCTGCTTTTACATACTCATACTTTTAATGCATTTGTAGGCAGTTAATAGTTATTAGGTTGCATCATGCAATTTAGAACTTTTAAAGGACATCTGCACAATTCTTATACAAGAGTAAGGCTGTTTTATTTCTCACCTCATTTGCTAAAATATAATAGAAGATTATTATGAAGACTGATGAAGATCCCCAAATTAATTGTTACAACCAAATGATCATTGCACACTGATGTGTAAAATACAAGGTGTATCAAGTCAGAAAGTACGCACAGATTTTGCAAGGCCAGAGCAAATAACATTAACCCTGATGAAGCAATTATTTTCACTGATTGGTCTTTTCATAAGACTCAACTTATATACAGGGACAAAGTGACCAGAAATTTTTAAATTCCTATCTTGACTAGATTCTCTCATCCAAAGTAGTAAATGGAAAAGAAGGGAGAAAGCAAGTTAGAAACAACAGAAAGCTGGTCAGTAAACCAAAAATCAGATCCCTAAGGAAAACTGGGCAAACGGCAAACACAGTTTCTAACATAATCTTCTGACAACTGCAAGTAGAGCAGCCCAATAAGAGAGGACATAAAGAGAGAAATGCATGGTGATAAGGACTCAGATTTCAGATTATGCATGTTTTGGTGAGATTTTAATTTGCTCTGGTTTAGTCCTGTAGACTAACCACCCACTAGCTACTGGAGTGCTTCTACCAGTTAAGTTTCAGCTGACATGAGTTCCACTCATATGCTGTCACATTGTTTGGCAAAGGGAAGTAAAGCCTGGCAGGCATGAATGATAAAGTCATTCACCTTAAAGTGAACTTCTGAGTCAAACCAAAATGGTATTGTGGATGTTTTCCAGTGCTTCAATATACAGTGACACAAAGGACAGTGTAGCACAAAAATGATAATGGTGCACTTATATTCATCCATGAGCTGCATTACTGTGACTTCTGCAATGATGGGACATTCTGTTCTACATGCTTTATCTTTGCTTCTACTCTGCTAGCACGTGAGCGCTATCACTGCACAGCCTTTCTCTTCCAGCATAGAGGAGGAAGGGGTGCTCGGCATGCCTGTTGTTCTTGCTTTTTGTTTCTACTCATCTATCAAGCACCCACCAGTAAAGGATGCATTGTGCTGGAACAGCAAAGCTGCTGCTTGGGAGAGTCAGCTGAGATCTTGGAGGGAACCACCACCTGTGAGGAAGTCTCATACTTGAAGGGCAAAAGAAGGAAGGTTATCCAGCTTGCACCTTCTTCAAAAGTGAGTAGAGAAATCCCTCCTCTCACCCACAATCTCTCTCCCCCCAGGGCTCCACAGGCCCCAGCCATCCCAGCAAAGCACCTGCCAGAACAGCATTGCAAGGATCTCTGGTCTTGTAGCCTGGGAGAGAGGCAGGAGTGTCAGTCATGAAAGACTGCAATGGCCTTCTCCATCACTAGGGGACAGTCAGTCTTCTGGAAGAGGAATAATTTTTCACATGGACTAATCTGGAGCAAGTACTGTTTTTATCTAAACAGTGTGTTACAAACTTCCTAAAGTAGCTAATATAGCTGGCTTCCATAGTGCACTTTTCTGCAGAGCATATAAGTAACTAGGAGCTAGTAGTAAGAAATCGGGAAGTAAAATCTAATGTAGAATAATTCAAAACTCACTGTCAGTTCTCCTTGATGCTCACACCTCCATCTAAGGAGAGAGTGACAGGAGGACTTAAAAGCCATTTTATTAGAGTTGAGTGCCTTTTTATGCCCACCTTCGTCTTTGAGCTTTCCTCTTGCTTGTAACACAGCACAGCCACAGATGGGGACTGCTACCCCCAAGACTTGGCACACTGCCACACAAATCTTACCTGCTCACAGAGTTGAGACTGTATTATTAGCATTCCTTGCATTTATACCCTGATGAACTGACCTCCTCCACCTTTTAAAGACTCTGTGAGTCTGGAGTAACTGAGGTGTCCACCCTGTTTTTAGTTGTAGCATCCTTCTTTTGAAACAGAAGAAGGGAAGGAAGAGCACTTTGTCAGGGTGGGCAGTAGACTCTGGGCTTCTAAATGACAGCCCCTGTAGAGAAAAAATAAAGCTGTAATACACAGAAAATAGCTATCAAAAAAGTATGTGTCCCACATACCAGTGTTACAGTTCCTGATTCTGGTCACGCAGGTGATCATGCTTTCTGTCATCAATACATCCTGGAGATAGCTAAACTCATTGGCAAATGTGGATCAAATTTCCATGTGAACAAAATGCAATCAACTGTTCAGCTTAAAGCTTTATTCAGCTACCTACAGTAAGCAGACTTGTACTGAGTATTGCAACTAATCTTCATATTTTTCATAATTTAAAGGATACTATCTCACAAATTTGCTACTTAAGTTTACAGTTCACTAAACTTGATGCAGATATAAAAGCTGTATCTGATATAATAATCTACTGAATAAAATTAATGAAACTACTTTTCCACACAGACTGGCACTGCTTTAGCTTTACAATTTAATGTAAGATCCCACATATGAACTCTTTCTACATTCATTTTACTGTTGCACGTGATGAAAAAAATGTTTCTGTGAAGGCTTTCAGAAAGGAGAAATTTCAGTATCAGTTACAGTTCTCATAAAAGGCTGTGTCATGGTCCTCAAACAAGACACTTTGCAGTAACCAATCCGGAGTCTGAAAGTCTTTTTCCCACCTTCCTTTCCCTTCAAAAATCAGGTACTGTGTGGAGGTATGAGACCATCGGCTCTCTATGCACAGGTTGCACAATTTTATTTCCCAGTATGTCTGCCCATGAACCGGAGTACCACATCTAGGGTTGAGAAAACAGCTGGCTTTGTCTCCATGCACGTTCCTGCCCTTTTTGCCAATAAAGCCAAAGAAGCTATAAATAGTGATGGGCAGTATGTGACATGGACACCTCTGGAGTTCAGACCTCTGATTATTTCCCAGATTGCTGAACAGCTGCCTAAAATATCCTTTCTATCTCCTATCCCTTTTTCTCACTCACTCCCCCAGAAATTTAACACAGAAGAGATGAGCTTAAGCCAGCAATCTAGAAGAGATCTGAATCTTAATAAGCAAGAGGCAGCAATGCTTTTCCTTACATAGATCTGTCTACAAAGACAAGATTTTTTTCTCCGGTTGGGGAAGCATATGGTTGGGAAAGCATATTGGTTCAGGGGTGAGGGACAAGAATGCTCTGCAAATAGCATATTTAGCATATCACAAGGGCAAAGAAATGCTCAGTGAAATCAGTATCTCTAACAGCTAATATTGTCCATGCATTTGAAAGCTAAAAGGCTCTCCCTTGCAAGAGTGCTTTGCAGCTTTTCGTTCATCCTCCCAAATCTCCTAAGAGCCTCCAAGGATCTCCATGTAACAACCTGTTCTCTGTGGCCTCACCAGAGCATCACATTACTCGCCCCACAGCATGTCTTTTGGGCTGAGGCTGGGAGCAGTGTGTAAAGAGGCAATTAAGCTGTGTAAACTGGGCAAAAGTGGATGTTGAATCACGAGTCCTTCAGGGCCATGCAGCAATTGTATCTGTCTGAGGCAGTCTGCTGCAGAAAGCAGATTTAAAAGGAGCGAGTCACACACAGATGGGGGAGTGCAAGCAAAGCATTTCTCTGACTGGAGAGCATCTGGCATACCATTAAGCTACACTTAAATAACTAACAAGCTAAACAAAAGTTTTAAGTAGCGCATGATGTGTGTCTTTTGGAAGGACCTGAAATGTGACAGCTGAAGACAAGTCACAGGATGTTTAACTACTGGAGATCTGAAGCTACTGATCTAACTACTGAAGCTGTCCAAACAGATGTTCAAACTGTAGCTAGAACCAGAGGAAAGAAAAAAAACCAAACACCAAACAACCAACAAACAAATAAAGAAGCACAGAGACTGTTCAAGTCAAAATGATGGATATGATGGAGAACTGGACAACTGGACCTGGTAATGTAAACACAGAAAAATAATTAATATATTGCAGACTACAGCACTTAAAAGAGAGCAAGAAGACTCAGTAACTGAGCTTTATTTCATTAAATTTTACCCACCTCTAAGACTAGATGCAACTCTGCACTACCAGATAGTTTTGCCTCTGGGCACAAAGGCTGGATAGTTAACCCTCAGTAATTAAGCCTGTAGTCCCCTAAGTCTTTTACATAGAACAACTGATGTTTATTCTATTTGTTAAGAACAGAGGGACAAAACAGCTTTTGTGTAGTTCTAGAGACCTGAGCAATTCTTCGTCTCTCTCAGATCTTGAGGAATGAGTCACTCTGGGTTTCTTTTCTTATCTGTCATAAAAAAACATAACACCTTTCTTTTTTTTTTTTTTTTTCTTTTTCTTTTTTTCTGGCATCTTCCATATTTACTTTTATTATCTTGTAAAATAAACCCACAAAGAAAGTCTGGACTGTGATACTCTTCCATACACTACTGAAGTGGGAGGAGTTTGGCTCAAAGGATGGTCAATGTACTACTATATGTGGTCATAAAAAATCCTGATATCAGTTCAATTAATAATAAGGAGAAAAAAAAGTGCCCGACACTCAGATGAGAATAATTTGTAGGTAGATATAGTTGTGCACGTGAAAAAGAGGTATAGGTAATGTGTTTCATTACATTGTCAAAGGAGTAAAAGAACATTTCCCCACTATTTTAAATATAACACAATTCTTAAAATGAACTTTTGGACAGAAACAATCTATGGCTGTAGCTGCCTGGACTTGGAAGATTGTTGTATTTCACCCCTATTAAGCAAACTAGCTCACAGTTGTTTAAAGGCTACCGCCCCAAAATACAGCTGCTCTTAATCTGAAGATGTCCAATCCTGCCCTTTGTTGTTTTGTGCTCACTTCCCTAGCGGTCAATAACAGTTAAATAAATATAATAATAAAAAAAAATCTCTGCCTAATATTTAATTTGAACTTCCCTTGCTTAGTTTCCAGCTATTAGTTCTTGTTGTGTTTTTCTCTGCTAAATTGAGGAGCTCTTTTGTATCTATTTGTTCTTACCATGGCACATTTATACAGTAATAAAACCACTTCTCAGTCTGCATTAGTATAAAGAGCAACTTGATCTGCAAGTGTCATATTATACAGCTTTTTCTCTTCCCCTTGAATAATTACCATTGCTTTTTTCCTCACACTCTACAATTTTAATATCCTTCTAAAAAGTTTGAAATAGAAACAATTTTCAGTTCCTGACTGCTGTACTCAGAAAACTACCTTGGTGCTTCCATGTGGCTTTCCATGTGCTGTTCTTCCTATGCATCCAATGCGCACGCTAACATTCCTGCCATTGTAGGGATCCTCATGCTGATCAGATGCCCCCTTTAATCTCTTTTTCAGAGTCACACCATCCCTTCCCTGCTATTCTGTTTATGTTGTTCTGTGTCTCTAGGCACAGAATTTGGTTTCTTCTCATATTAAAAGGTGCTTCATTTAAATGGACTCTGTTTAGTATTCCTGATCTCTCTGAAGAACTGCCTCCTCTTCAGTCTTTGGCAGAGTACCTCTCCAATACACTTGTATATGTTAGAAATAGGAATTTAACATTCAGTGCTGAATATACTAAATAGTAGTGTATTCAGTGTTGGCCTCTAAGAGTATACTCCTTCACTGATTACTCTTCACTAAACTGTATTTTTCAAAATTTGCCAATTATTCAGTATTTTACTTATGTAACACATTCTCCATTGAAAATAAGGACATTTTTCTGCTCCCAAGGCAAGACTGGCAGAGACAGTTTTAGCTGTCTCTTTTTGCCTTCCTCTATAGTGTTACCAATGAAGCACTTACTAGGGATTGTACAGGCATCTTCATCTAATGAAATCTCTCTTACTAGCATTAAATGTGACATGGCGGAAGCTCAGCATAAGCCTCGCTTCTTTCCCACGTACCAGTGTGGGCTTGTGACATGTCGCTAAGTGTCTAAAATCCACCCTACTCCAAGTGTAGGGACAAGGCTTGATGGTCTGAGTGGTCCCACTCAGTCCTTCTGGACTTATACTCAATCGTATAAGCCAGATTCCTAGAAAATGATTTTTACTTCTATATATTTACTATGTCTAAAAAGGAAAGAAGGGGGAGATATATGAGAAGACCATATGGCCAACCAGGCTGGCAAAGAAAGAATTGTGCTCTGGCTTTCAACGACTCTGTTACAGTCCCAAGGATCTTGTCTCTAGTCCTTTCTGAATAACTTAAGAGCTTTAAAATCTCTTCTAGAGATTTCAATAATCCAAATTTTAAAGATAAATTAGTTCTGAGAGGGAAAAGATCTCAGCCAATGCCTTCAGGATACCTGGCAGGAGCCTCTGTGAGCCTGCAGAGTATTAAGTAGCACTCTAAGTTACTAATGACTTAGAAAATACATTTTCACCCTCAGGCAATACAAGTATATCAGTCTGATACTTTCCAAACAGAAAACAGAAATGTTCATTGAATACATCTGCCTTTTCTGAACATTTTTTTTCATTATTTCCCTCTCCTTAGGGCATACATGTACAATTACCAAAATTCCTAATAGATTTATATATACAACAAATAAACTTCTTTGTGTTCTCAGTCTTGCAAGACATGAACTTCTTCATCACTTTCCTACATTCCATAACTTCAGATCAATAATATTTGCTACTTATTTCCTTGTTCATATTTTGCCACAGTGTTTTTAAATACCTAATTCCCACCTCCATTATATTACCAAAGCAAGACAGCATTTCCAGCAATGCTGCTTTATTTCTTGGCAACAGAATACTGCATTTTTTGGACCCTAAATCTGAATTATTATTAATTTGTGCCTTTCTTTTTTGACTTTTTCCTTTGCATAGTTTCTGTTCACTATTTCCCTGTGTGCTTGAAGGATTGCACCAAATAGCGATGGCAGTACCAAATATTTATACTACTGTTAAGATAATTTTTTCTTGCCCAGACTGAACATAATTAGAACTGGATCACTGGTCACCACCTAATTTTAATCAAAAAACTATTAATTGCACTCACCAGCCATCACAGGTAAGCTCTTCATAAAATATATTTGTTGTCTCTTCACCTGTAACTCCCAGGTATTAATGTTAGTGTTTCTCTAAATGGGAGAAATTTATATCAGGTGCAGAAATTACTTTTGGGCCCAGAGAATAAATTGGCTGTATCCTAACTCTTTACTGGAAGTAGGTCTGCAGTATGTACTAGCCATATCCACTCGCATTTTCTACAGAAAGAAAACCCGAGGACAGGACTGGACTTGATCCCTTCATGTGCCTGGACATGTAATCCTATTACTTTTCCTTTTCTGCACTTCATTTCCCAATCCTTTGAGGAAAACCTAGAAGGAGTCTTCTGCTTCCTCCATTTTCCCACCCTACCCCTTGTGATAAAGTATACTCCTTACCTCTTCCTTTTCAGTACACATCCCTGAGTCTTTTCCTGCATTCATGTACCCCTCAGTGGTGTTATGGCACTTCTCTCCCTAACCTTCTCTTCTTTCATTTTGTCATATGTAGGAAGTAGTTTTTCCAGAAGATTACTGCTTGGAATGGGCTCTATGTGTTTACACTTCTATTAAAATCTTCAAAATGATACACTGGGAAGTCAAGTCTTACCTTGCAGTATAATATCGATGAACAACTTCTCAATACATCATGACTCTGTGAGAGGTGAGTCAGCTGAACATGTTACTGCTCGGTTCAGCTCATCCATCTTTCTCCCAGGAGCAAAGAAAAAGAGAAGTTAACAGTGGGTCCAATGACAATTGCCACAGAAGTATTCATGTGTCGACTGCCTTTAAGCTAACATTTAGTTTGTTTGCTTAAAATACAGCCTTAAGAGGAAAAGAGAGAACATGATCATTAAATAACAAGAGAGTACAACATGGGCATGCCTTAGCTGAGATAAACTAGGATTTTATTTTTAAAGAAGCTTAGGCTTATGCCTGCTGTCCAAAAGCTAGAGTGGGTTTAGCTTGACAGCAGGTCCCCCTGTCCTTC
Organism: Pedionomus torquatus; assembly: GCA_013398155.1. NCBI lineage: Eukaryota > Metazoa > Chordata > Aves > Charadriiformes > Pedionomidae > Pedionomus > Pedionomus torquatus. Next base: position 199,082 of record VZRU01000258.1, read on the forward strand.
CAGCAGCACCCTGCTCCTTCCTTCTGCTCAGACTCCTGCAGCCTCTGCACAGTGGCACCTCTGCACCAACCTGCAGCCATGGGTCAGCACCTTCCCTTCTCCCTCCCCCTTACCACCCTAACACCATCAGCAGGAACTGTGCTAAGTTCTTGTAATAAACAACACTTTTGGTTCTTTTCATCTTCAAAGTCTTTTTTCCAACCATTACCTAATTAATCCTTCTAAGAGCCCAAGAGAATTGATGGAGTTGTTGTAACTAGCAGTTAGCTCTCAGCAACACCTTGATTAACTTGACCATTTAGACAGGAGCAGAAAGATGTATGTTGGTTTGGTGTTTTTTCAGTTTGTTTTTTTGTTTTTTGTTTTTTTTTAGAAGACTAGAAGCTGAAGCAACACAAGAACTGGAGCTATGGAAGTGTGGTTTTTGATTTCCATTTCTGAAAAAACTATGCTGCAGCTCATAACCCTTTTCCACCCTCCTTCCAAGGCAAACTGAAACCCCTATGATACAAAAAAAGGGGTCTTCTTCAACATACCTCCGGCACAATGGTAAACTATCTCCTTGGTTAACTCTATCCTGGAACAACAGACTGATTACTTTTTAGCTTTTACAGAAGCTGGAATACAAATTTACCATGCACTGCACACTTGGGGATTTATTGAAATTTGACTACAAAAAGCAACCGGAAACATTCACTGCATCTTGAACAGCTTTACAAAAGTCAGTCTAGACAAACCTTTATGAATTGCTCAATTTATGCATATCATGAAAGAAAACATGCGACTTTCCAACTGTCATTTCTAATTAGACATGGCTAGAATATATGTATTCTTAAATAAAGGAAGCACAAGTAGCAGGAAGGTATTTTACAGGCAAAAAAAAAACCCACTACAGCAAAACACATTCAGGAGTGATTGCAACAAAAATTATTTGTAACAAAAAATATTTTAAAGACTTCAGGAATCACTTTGAAATAGTTCTTAATATATATAGTCCTCCTCTACCTCAGAGCAGCATGAAACAAAAGAGGAAGGGTCTGCATTATTTATTTTTATTTTTTTTAACTTTTAATTTCAGGGAGAGCTGTTAGAAATTCTTACTTTCTCTTGCTGCAAGATTCACCCAGCTGTGGGAAGGAGGAGGCAGGTGATGGTCCATGACCTCCTGGTGGCCAAGACCAGCAGCCCAGCCCAGCACCACCTCTATCCATCCATCCATCCATCCATCCATCCATCCATCCATCCATCCATCCATCCATCCATCCATCCATCCATCCAGCATCAGCAGCCCTCCAAACTGCACAAGTGTAGCTGGTTCTTAAGCTCTGCTATACAGCAACTGATGTTTCTCCAGCAGCACAAGTTACAGATTGCACCAAGGTAGTTACTCAGCATTTGGTCAAAATTTTGTAAGTTACTGTGGCAAGCCTGCCTTGTCACACCTGCAAGGACACCTGCCTCTGTCAGAAGGGTATTGGGAAGAAATAGTTATTAGGCTAAAATCTTCAAACATCCAAGAGATGGTTGTAGTCCTCATGTCAGGGAGGATGGGCTGCCCCCCCCNATCAGCAGCCCTCCAAACTGCACAAGTGTAGCTGGTTCTTAAGCTCTGCTATACAGCAACTGATGTTTCTCCAGCAGGACAAGTTACAGATTGCACCAAGGTAGTTACTCAGCATTTGGTCAAAATTTTGTAAGTTACTGTGACATGCCTGCCTTGTCACACCTGCAAGGACACCTGCCTCTGTCAGAAGGGTATTGGGAAGAAATAGTTATTAGGCTAAAATCTTCAAACATCCAAGAGATGGTTGTAGTCCTCATGTCAGGGAGGATGGGCTGCCCCCCCCAAGCATCCAGCAGGGACCCTTGTCTGAGGTGCAGCCCCCCCAGGAGAGGATGAGTTCCAGAGTTCCTTGAGGTGACATCCAGGGAACCCAGCAAGGGCTGGGGCACAACCATGGTGATGGTCAAAGCAGGCCTAGTGTTCTGGCTGAGCCAAAATCCTGTCCCTTTCCTATGGAGGAGAGTCCTAAGTAGTGGTCTTGGAGGGAGAATATTGGGGAAATTAGTGCCTGTAGGTGCTCTGACAATACCTTCTGAGCTGGGTGGTGGTCCATTAAATTTTCCTTACCCACCTGAGGCCCAAATGCTATTTAACGGAGCTGAAGAGTAGAGTAGCTTCTTGTGAGCGTTTTGTGTGGTCTGGCTTCAGAAAGAGCTGTTTTCTTGCAAAGTGCACGCACGGGAGGGATGACTGCAGCATAGCAGTTACAATTTCATTTGGTGAAATGAAATCATGAGGTGAAATTTTTTGAGACTGAAAAGATGCTATACCCGTTTTAAAATTCCCAGTGAACAGAATGAAATGAGTCGTATATGTTTTTTAGACCTAAGAAGTGAACAGAGCTTCAGCCTGGCTCATAAACAAAGCCAGGACGCAGCAGCTCTACCTCAGTCAATGTTCTTAGAGAACATTGTGCAGTGAGAAGGTTAAGGAAACTGATCAATCTGAAAATCAAGCATTTCTGTTAAAAAGTTAATTTTTGGCCAGCTCAACTCCCTGAACTACCAGCACTGGTGAGAGCACTGGCCAAAGGTGGAGAGAGAAGAGAACCATACCAGCACTGGCATGGGACAACATGCGCTGCCATGCAGTCAGCACTCCAGGAGATCTACTACACCAGAAAATATCTACAGACACAGTGCTCAAGGCCTACTGTATTCAGCTCCCTGAAAGTACTGCCTAATCACAGCTGAACAGCTGTGAAAATAGAACTGATCAATCATAACTTCATCTGTGGAGAAAGTAGTCTTAAACTGTGCCCAGGTCTTTTCTTCCACTGAGATCTTCCAATAACATCAAGAGCAAACATGTTGAAGGACTCTCTTTAATTTTTAGGGCCAAATCTGGATGATCCCATCCAGGCTGTCTCCAGCATATGAGAAATGCCGGGAACAAGACAGATGTCTTGTATGCCATCAGTCTCCTGCTCCCAGGTCACTCCTGGAGGGCTGTTAATGCCAGTGAAAATTAATGGTTTTAGAGTCACACCCATTTCATCAATCTTGGATGTCACTAAACTGTATCTAAGGATCCTCCATCTGAGCCACAAGAGTAAACCAAAACTCACATAAATATACACAGCTGCTTTTTAATAGACACTCAGTAGGTACATCCTGTCTTTCTAGCAAGCTCCAGGAATAGCCCCATCTCTGGATCTGGGAAATATGCCCAATCCCTAACCTTTTAAGCAGCTCATTTTATTACCTGTCAGCCATCTAATAAGTCTAGTACAACATGGGCATAAGCACCACATTAATGGTATAGTTACACAAACACTTCTCTGGCAGCAAAGATGGGTCAGAGATGGGCCCCCATGACTTGGCCCATCCAGCTCCAGCATTTTTTCACCATATCATTCTGACTCTCTGAGGCTGTGCACTCTCAGTGAGATTCCTGACATTACCAAGGTAAAAAAAAAAACAGAAAAACTTCTTACCTGGCAGTTTCTTCCTCTCCAGTAAGGAAAAGGAGTGGAGAGAGCAGACAGAATAGAAATAGAAATTTGAAAAAATCTTTCACAAGTATTAAAATAGAAGAGGGCAGAAACTACTTGAGCTGACTTTGCCACTTTTACCAGGAATGTACACTCATAGCTGTACATAGAGAAACATGAATCAACAGAAGAAACCATTTGCCCACCTGTGTTAAAGCAGTCAGAAGCCCTGCCAGAGGCAGCCTAGAAGACAGCATGCATTTAGACCGGAACAAAATACAATTTAATATTAAGCACAATTCAATTTGAGATTTGGCTTAATATTTCCTCATCCAAAAAAGAAACAATTATAGTTATAGAACAACAGCATGAGTGAATTATTAGGGCAGTATCCTGGATGAAAGAAGAGTTCCTGACGAGTTCCTGCAGCCACCACCAGCTCTGCTGACACAAAGCAACCAGGAATGACCAACATCCAAACCACTGAGAGCTGTGTGACTTAGCTTCACTGCACTAAACCTTCTGGTTAAAGAAGTCAAATGGCCTTTACCCAGATTAAAGTTGTGAAGGTGAACTGAATTAAAAATTTGTGAACTTTGAATATATCTCCAGATGGTTTTCATCCTGTTTACAGGAGGACAGGACTAAAGGAATCTATGGCTCTTTTCATTCCATGCAGCCTCATCAAAATTCCCTGCTGCACCGATCAAATTAAGGTGAAATATTTGTGACCTACCGCCCTGCAACTTGCTAGAAATTTGTCTAATTTTCATCCCAAATTTATTCATGGTCAATTTATTCCAATTTATCCTTACAACAACATGGTCCTTTGGGTTAAATGGCTCTTCTTCTCTGGTCAGGCAAGATATTCTAGGCAATATCTTGTCTTCTTGTAGCTATTGCCTCACTAGGTGAACCAGCCAAGATTATAATTTTGTCTTTCAAAAGGAGAATACCTTTCTACCAAACATTTTCAAGAAGTCTCTATTGCTCTAATTAGAATTCAGGTTCCTTGGGTCTGGATGACCCGAACTGCACACAGTATTTCAGACATTATTTCACCGTTGGCCTGGATGGTGAAATCAATTTTAAAAATTAACTTACATTTACACATTTAATTTTCACTTTTACTATCTATGTCAAGAAATTTCAATATCATTTTTTGAGCTCATACCTCAATATTTTGACACAAATCTAGGAAAATTAAGACTTGAGAATATTTTCCCCCATGCTGCATCCCGAGGCAACATGGACTGAATTGAAGACTAACTAAAATATTCCTCTCTATATATTGTTAGGTTAGGATCAAATAATTCATACCACATACCTTACATAATATAGTTGACAAAGGAATAACACGCTTCTTAGTCTAAACATCCTATTCAAGGTTATGGCCAGGTTATAAAAGATTGTATTTGTTTTGCAGAAATTGAAGGCCTGTAGTAAAATCATAAAGGTTACGGAATACAAGACACTGTAGCAGTCCTTAAAGTGCACTTAATTTTATTTCTATATTCAATTATTGTATATACACAATTATTTCAAGATTTTTACTAGGCTTTTCAATTGCTGATGTTTTTTTTCTCATTAGAGTGATAAAGTGAGTCAACTGTTACTACTTTCAATTTCAGTAAGTAGCCCCAAGATGGTGCAAACAATTGTGCAAAGTGTAATGGTCAGAATGTATTTGTCAGCTTTGTTTCTTTACTGCTATGAATGTAACTTGTTCCTGTCATCTAAGCAACAATCTTATAGATCATTTTCAATGGAACAGGGCTTTATGATTTTTTTTTTCCTGTTTTTATTTCATGTTTTGTTTTGAGTTGTTTGGTTTTTTTTTACACATGCTTGTGTGTATCAGACAGCACCTTGTGAAAAAATAGGTCCATCTGAAGAAAATAAGAGTACTATTCTGATTTATATCACTATGAACTTAGAATGGCTATTGAAGAAGTCATTGGATAGAAAAAAACACATATGTGTTTAGCTGAACAATAATATCATTTGTATGTGACTGAATGGTCATCTTTTGGAATTCAAGCTGGTGAATCAAGCTGGTGAAGCCCTGGGCTGCCATTTTAAAATCTGTGGAATAACTTTTATCCATTACTTCAATATTTTACAAATGTTAGTTGTCAAAATACATCTGTAATAATTACTACCGCATCACCACACAAATATTTTCTCCCTCAAACAGGGGAAATACAGGCAGGCTCCACTAAGCAAACTCTAACAGACATAGGACATGACTCCTGGAGTTGTCTACTGTGGAACTACTTCCTCAGAATTGACTCCATCACATGTTGCATATAGGCAAGAAAACTACTTTCCTAACTTCAAATTCTAAACAATTCAGTTGTCTGAAGGACTGCTGGGACTCTTGAAATACCTGTAGGAACAGATGCCATCAGTCATCTTTGTCAGTGAAGTGGAAAAGAAAAATAAAAATGTATGTTCTTACAAGATATTCTGTGAGGATTTATATTTGCACTCAGTTGTCTCATCTACAGCTCTGAGTGCATTCACTTGCACAGTATAGTTGAATAAGACTTGGCAGTTAAAAAAATCTTCATAAAAATTAATATCACATCTTCATAAAAATTAATTTTTGGTTGCTTCTCCTGTCTTTTTGAACCATATTTAGCCTTCTGGAAAGGTAACAAGAATGTTCTTTAATGTTGAGCTATCTGCACAAGGCACTAAAATTCAGCTTTGAGAGCATCATGAATAAGAAAAATTACATATTTCATTTTATTTTTAAATCACAGCATGTCAAAATGAACCACATTAGAATAGCAGGGACTCATTTCTTCTTGCCTAGCAGTGATCATTAACTTTATCTCATTTCCATTTGTGCATACCTTGTGTGAAACAGAGGCTGAAAACAGGAGCTCTTTGTTCCACAAGGGCAAACTTTCTTTCCTACCTATTAGATGCTCTAAATAGAGCACCTGAACTCAGACGTCAATTTCTACAACTGTGTTGGTTTGCAGCTGGGTTGAAGCACTAGGGCTCAATTTTGGTCACCCTCCGCAGATGCAACTCTCTTAGAAGTTAATGCAGTCTTTGATACAAGAATTGAGATAAATACAGGACTAATGCCTAACTCACCATACTTCAAAGAGTGGCATTTCAGCTAAGGGAGCAGAGAAAATATACCTACTCCAAACACAGTAGCCATCTTCCATTTAGTGGCCCACAACTCTCATGTCACCACTGAGAAGAAAATTCTGTCTGCCCTTAGTAAAAATGAAATAGCACAGTTGCAACTCCAAATATCTGTGGTTTCTAGGATTCTTGGAGATTGTAGCCAGAAGTGAGCATACACTAATACTATATTTCTTCCAAAAAGTAAGCGTATGTGCCACATATATATATATGAAATATATAAATGTGCATGTGTGTACATAGGTACATATGAAAGAAAGCTAGAAAGCTTTTTAAGAAATTTATAAAGTTTCTCCCTCCCCTTGTAAGCAGAATAAAGATTGTGTAAACTGCTCCCTGTGCCATCAGTCTGGGCTGGAGCACAGGAATGCTGCTGACAGCAGTTGCTATTCTTTTGATACACCAGATACATGCCTCGCATTCCAGCAGCAGCTGACACCACAATTAGTCCTTGTATAGCCAAAAGGGGGTGGGGAAGGAGGGAGTTCTTCTGGAGAACATTTGGTTTCCATGGATAAACCTAGTTTCTTCTACCGCAGTACTGTCAGCCTCTGCATCACGAAGTCTCTACACTAACTCCACTCCTATGAAAGTAAAATAACCCCTTAGTAAAGATTTCTGAGAGAACACTTATGGACCTTCAACCCTGTTTTGTGAAACTTCATGCCCGTGAAACTGGAAAGGGGGGTGAATTTTCTCAGAGTCAAGTTATCTAGTACATGAATAAATGTCTACTGAAATTGGGGAAAGTTTTGCCTGGTTAGTTTTTTTGCTTTCTTTTTACACTTTTCCTATTTGAAAATGACTTCTGACTAAAGAAAATGCAGAAAACTTGAAGGCTTACTAAATGCTTGATTTTGTATAAGCCATACATGGGAGCAGAATTTGTGTAAAGAAACAGTGGGTGTTGGTTACCAATAGAACTTAGCATATCTTCGGATATTTCTATTGTGTCATGATGAATAAACAATTTGTGCCCAGAGGTCAACATCTTTTCCATTCACCACAGCTGGAAAAGAAGTTGAGAAGGCTGATACAGAGCTGCGAAGACTGTTATTTCCCCTGCAGGCTACATAATTTTTGCCCTTTTCAGAAGCCAAAAGGAAAGGCAGTGCAACCCCTTGGTTTGCCCCTAGCTCAGAGCTCAAGATGCATTGGGGTTTTAATGATTTGTGTGCATTATGGAACAGCTTCATCCCTGATATGTTTTAAATAAAATTCATGTTCTGCTTCCCTGATTTATAATTTAATTATCCAAATCCAGATTTCCCAGGGGCTCTCATAAGACATTCCAAACAAACATCTCACTCCTTCTCCTCTTATGCCTCTGTTTCTCATGCTATCCTATTCAAGACTGACATTTGCTCTGAGAACAACTAGAAGGCACCTTTCTGTTGAAGCAAAGAAAGAAATAATTTTTGCAGAATCTTTACCCTTCCATCACAATCCCATACCCTGATATTGCTATCCCTGTGAATAATCACACACAGCTCTTAAATAATTTGATTCTCTGCTTTTACAGTTCATGTTTTTTAAGGCTGGAGGATAAACTGGGATAAAGCTAACATTTATTTTCCCTTCTTCTCATTTGTACCCTTCCTACTGACCATGATGAGAGAGAACCGTGTCTTAAAAATAACATGCAGATCTTCTTACTTCTCATTTAAATTCTTATATGGTACACAGTATTTATATCTTAGGCTGTCCTTAAGAGCCTATACTTATCGCTACATCATACAAATACAGAAACACACACTAAAACTAAGATTTTTTTATTCTATTATCTATTTCTTCCCCCTTCAATATTACTATATAAGCAAATATTACTATAGAGCTAGTATGATAAAATGGGTAGAGCTCTAGGTTATATGTGAGCAATCTGCCATCAGTTCATAGTTGTGCTGACAGTGCTCCATCATTGACTAGCTACGTGCAGGTGAGCATTTTCCACCAAGAATTCCTTCTACCTGAGCAACTTATGGTGCTCCACAGGCATGAAGTCAGTCAGTACTCTCCTTTTTCTTGCTAAACTTACTGTACATTGAAAGAAGTTTGAAAGAGCTGTATAAATAAACTGAAAAGGATTTTCAGAAACACTAGCGTAGAAAAGTCATAGCACAACTGACCTGCCCAGTGAACCTGTGGCTGAGCCAGAAGACACCTTTGCAGGTCCCTACTCCAGCAGCAACTCAGCCTATACGATCACTGTTGAGTTCAGCATGCACCAGGCTCCCCACACCAAACAGCAGATTTTACTTGTGGAATGAAAACACCTTGGTTAAAGCACTGGAAGCTCCCCAGAAGGCACCAGCCCACATCTCCTCGGACAGGGCTCACTAGAGGGAGCACACACACCGCTGCCTCCCCTTGTTATCACTTTAATCTGTTGAAGGAGACTGGCTTGAATTTTCAGTTCCTCAACTGCTGAAAGTGAAATGAAAATAATAAATCCTAATGAACAGACATAAAAATCACCATTGCAATTTTCCACGGAGGGTTTTCCTTTAAAGAAATTTGGTTTTAGAAGCAGGTCTGATTGTTCTGATGGGAAAAATACAATAGTAATAAAAAGATGAACTTGTTAATGAATAAATTTCCCCTCCCTTTCCATAAATGCAAAGGTAATTTTACCAACCCTTCCCATTTTCAACAGTTGCACTGGGCTAATAAAATAATCTTGTTACCATATGGTGTGAGCAAAGAAGAGAAACCAGGGAATCTTGATAGACTGTGAAATAAAGACTTGTTTTTTCCCCCCACCTTTCCTCAGTTGATTTCCCTAATCCTGTATTGCTGTTAGATTCTTGTGTAAACAATTGCATAGCCAAATGATTAAATACCAACACCAGAGTCTGTTGGGCAGCAGTAGCTCTTCTGGAAATGACTGCTGCAAGCTTAGAGTGAAGCCATGAAAAGAGGAGGCTGTGCTATGGAACTCTTGTGTTACTTGTACCATTCTTTCCAAAACAGACCAGTGATGCATCTTCATGTGATCTTCTAAGAGCTGTATGTCAGTACTGAGCTGATTTGATTAAAACACAAAGAGCTTGTGCATTCAACTGCTTATTTTTTAAAGTAGGAACTTTGCATAATTAGCACACGAATCACCTGAGCCCGATGCTGGTGGCAGTTCTCTGTGGTCTGAAATGGCCCTTTGAAGTATGAGATGCACATCAGCTCCTTCAGTCTGCATATTTGCACATCCACCCTCTCCAATTCCTTTCTCCAGCTACAGATGCTCTGGATAGTGCTGGAAGTTTTCCTGCTGACATCTGCACCTGAAGCAACTGTTGCTCATCCCAGGCTCTGCTCCTGGCTTCTAACCCTCTTTTCTTTTTTCTTCTTTTTTTTTTTTCCTTTAACTTTCCACTTGCTTTTGCTTTTCAAATAGTTACACAACATGGCTGCAAATGTCCTTCTAGATTCATCTACAACTGCCAGTAAAATTACCCTTGATTCTCCCCTTACTCTGCATTCTTCAGAGTGTTTACATTTGCTATCTGTTTCACTTGCACAGTCACTGCTGCATGAAAGAATTTATCTTCTGATCTTGATGTGGTATGTATCCCACTTCTAATTCAAAGCAGTCAGAAGATGAGTCTTCTCAGGAGAAAGGCCAAAGTCCCACTTAGTCACACTTGCAAGCACATACACAAAAAGATTTGATGGTCATTTAAGAAATGCCAGGAGGTTAAGAGCAATCAGCTCTATTTATGTAGACCTATTAGAAAACATCAGATGTTGTGAGTCTGTGTGTGTGTGTTGGGACAGAACAGGACAAAAGGAGAAAAACCTTTGCAAAGGACTCAAACTAATCCCTTTGTCCTAAAGAGTCATGGAGAAATATCAAGGCAGTCACCACAGCCTCCAAATCCTAGTAACTTGGCAGGGTAAACCCAATGTTGCCAAAGAGACAACCTTTAAAAAAAACTACTGTAGCCTTCCATAGCGGAGTGCACCATCCCAGCCCTGTCAAATTGCTGTAGGTCACGAGTGGAACATATTGAGGGTTTATTTCTCTAATAAAGGGAGTAAGTCACTTTCTCTGCATTTAGATTAAAGTGATCTTTCAGCAGCTGCTATGAACTCGTCACTTGGTGATAGTAACTGGGAATCTTTGCCTTCTGCTGCTCAGCAGTTCTAGCAGGCTCATGTAACATGTTTTCCCAAACAAATACAGATAATCAATTTATAAAAACAAACAAACAAACAAACAAACGAACCCCAGTCAGTATAAAAAAGAAAGGCAATGTTTTTCAGTATTGATGAGACTTTTGTCTATGTTCATTTTTTCGCTTTTATTTTTTTTAATGGTTCTCTGACATTTTTAAATTGTCTTTAGAGCCAAATCTTCATTCCAAATAGATTAATCCAAACTCAACGTGATGTAAGGATCAATATGGGTTAGGAGGAATTAAACCCATTTCTCTCTTGAGTCTTTGAAGGTTCTTTAAGCAACAAACATTTTGCCCATTAACTGTACTGTGGCCAACCTACTAAAGGGCTGGATGATGCCTCTTAATTTTTTTAAACATTACTCTGAATTAGAGAAAGATTAATCATTAAAGAGTACTGGCTGCTAAGCCAGTACTGACAAACTACCTATACAGACAGGACACAGGGATCTGTGAGTTGTCTTTATCCAAGGAATTCTCAGTCTTCCACTTCTGGTGTTGTGTACTCCAAGACGAGAAGCCTTTTTGTGGCAGAGATCTCACTTTTACTACCACTGCAGGGAAAATAAAATGACCTTCTCAATCATGACAGAAACAAATCTTTAAACAGGGAGACAGAAATCAAACTTTTCCTGAAATTCCTTGCCTGCTGCTTTAGCACTTGCACAGTTCTTGCCAGTTTGGGTAACTGCAGAAATATTTGCGCCAAAGAAATTGGCTACTGAGCTGGCAGCATTGTTTGCTGAGACAATTTTCTGGGGATTCTCCTCTAACAGTATGACAGTTTATTACAAGCCAAGAAGAGAACACGTGAGACATCAGTGTGATTTTGGGAAAGAGCTGGATAAGAAAACCTAAGATGACAAAACACAATTTGTTCTTCATGAAAAGATGGTCTGAATAGTCATATGGTAATACTTAAAGACCATATTTGAGTAAAGACAATGCAGTCAGACAAGCCTTTGTCTATTAGAACCAAATTTTGAATCAAAGCTAACTGAGACATTTCAGAATCACAGCATTTTTATGGTTGGAAGGGACCTCTGAGATCATCAAGTCCAATCAGATACACACACACAAAAAAAAAACCCAGACAAAACACCACCACAAAAAAACAAACTCCACAAAACAAATCACCCAACCCAACAATCTCAGGCACTAGAGCACGCCATGAAGTGCCGCATCTACACATTTCTTAAAGACCTCCAGGGACAGCGACTCTACCATCCCACTGGGCAGGCTGTTCCGGTGCCCAACCACCCTCTATAGTGAAGTAATTCTTCCTACTATCTAATCTAAACCTCCGCTGCAGCAACTTCAGACTGTTTCCTCTGGTCCTGTCATCATTCACTTCAGAGAAGAGGCCAACACCCACCTGTCTACAACCTCCTTTCAGGTAGCTGTAGAAGCCAATGAGGTCTCTCCTCAGCCTCTGCTTCTCCAAACTAAACAGGCCCAGTTCCCTCAACTTCTCCTCACAGGACTTGTTCTCCAGATCTCTCAGCAGCTTGGAGGCTCTCCTCTGGACACGTTACAGCACTTCAATGTCCTTCTTGCAGTGAGGGGCCCAGAACTGAACACAGCACTCGAGGAGAGGCTTCACCAGTGCTGAGTACAGAGGCTCCATCACTTCCCTACTCCTGCTGGCTACACTATTCCTGACACAGGCCAGGATGCTGCTGTCCTTCTTGGCCACTTGGGCACACTGCTGCCTCATGTTAAGCCATCTGACCACCAATACCCCAAATTGAACTGGACAATCCAAAGAAATAAGCAAAGATTATTATTTTAAAAAATCACCAGCAGCAAACACAGTCAGGCCACAACCCCAGAGAAATGGAAGTTTTTACTCTATCATGCACAACTCCTTGTCTAGCCATGAAATAATGTAATACTTCTAGCCTTTATCAGGTTTTTCCAGGCATGATATTGAGCACACCCAGCCTGATCTCTGCAGGTTCTTGCAAGGTTTTCCATTTCTCTAAAAGGTAACTTAGTGACCAACTTTCACTGTATCTAACTTTCACACCAACTCCAATTCAGTCCATGGAGAAATTGTACAAGTTGTTTTGAAAGGAAGACCCCACAGAGTCATAACTCACCTGTTTCCTTTCCTCATCTGGAGATGGGTGTTGACCTTGCAATTTTGGCATGCGTAGGCATACATGATCATAAACCTTTAATAAGCACCATAAAGACCACTTTGATTGAGAGCAAAATTGGTTCATGTTGGGAAGCAGATTAGAGGAGAAATACCTTGGGAAGTTATTCTGCTCCCAGTCCATTAGTCAAAGGTCTAGATAACCTGCTACATGAGCACTACTTGGGCCACTGAAATGCCTTTAATTACAGCTCTCATAATTAGAGTTACTGCTATAACAAAAGAGTGAAAACTTGATCTGGTTTGCTTGCATAAAATGAAGCCCCTATTAAAATTTAATTTATAATAGCAGGGTTTATTCTGATAAGGGCATTTTTTTTTTCAGACTGATTTTAGGCAGTGTTGATACGTTTTCAGCTCTTCCTAGGGCTAATGTTGCTGTGATGGGAGTGAATAAGATACTATTTTGCTAAATCTGGATTTGGGCAGACATGAACTGGCTCAGTCTCTTCTTCTCTATTCAAGATGGTTAGTCTGGTACTGTTTGGACTGTTTTCACACAGTGTGTAATGCTTGGCTAGGTGCTTTATTAAATTCAGAATAAACCAGTGCATTCAAGTCACTTCCAAAATGCTCCCCTGAGTCAGAGAGAGACACTGCTAGTACATCTGACCAACTAAAGAAATTTCCAATCTCTCTCCACAGTTTCTGTTGGTGTTTATTTTGCTAGAAAGATGTCAATGTTAAATTAAAAAAAAAAAAAACAGCAAGGAAGATCCGCTGTCTCTGAAAGGTGTTTGGGGCTAGTTAAATGTGCATGGGAATAAAGGGGAAGTAGAGCTGGTCAGGAAGTTTCTGATAAAGAAACTTCACAGAAATGAAACTTCAGCGGTCAAGGGACCATATTTCCAAAGTCTTTGCATGTTCTTTTACTTAAAAGTATATCTATCTATCTATCTCTCTCTCTCCAATTTTAGAGTCATAGAGTGAAAAATTAAGATATTGATAATTAAAAAGTGAAAAAAAAGTGGTGGATATTGAACTGAAAGTATTAAAGATTATTGAAATCTAACTTTTGGAAGATCAAGCCACATCTTTTTCTCTCTTCAAAATATATGCAAACACACAATCTGTTTAAGAATAATTTCAAAGTTCTAAAGTTTGTCTTCCTTTCTGGTCCAATACCCACTCTAAGAGTCTCTATACTCTCCTATGTTTCTTTAATAAAATAGATTACCCTTTGTACTGAAGAAGAGCACTGCAAGGCTATAGATAATTCAACTTAAGTGTTATATCTGGGGACTCCTCACCTGCCTCTGTTAACGGACAAGGAATAGTTGCTGGTTAAATATTTGCTTGAACCACTGAGTCAGTGATTGTTGGTGTTTGAAACACCACAGTAGTTTAGAACTACAGAGAAGGCAGAAAGATTCTGCTTGAAGTAGCAAAAGCTCCCCTGAAATGCATTTAAAGCTTTGAGTCCTTTTCCCATATCCATCATGATAGCATTGTGTACTGAAAAACTGAGAAGAGACGAAATCATTGTCTAAGCTAATCTGAATGCACAAAATAAATAGTAATTCTGGCCTACCCAAATTCAAAAATTCAGCTTTACAAGCACCCATGCAGAGTCCAGTAGCAATGAATACAGTAGCTTGCAAGAGGGTACTTTACATAGGTCTCTTTAAACTAAACTGCTTTCTATATAAGTTCCCTACACTTAGAGCAATGTGTTTTCAGTGCAATACTTGGTCACAGATTTCCTATGTGAGTCTGGGCAAACTGCTGGGGTTTTTGTGTACGTTAATTTCCCATCTGTGTAACGATAACAAGTCTGTTTTTTTCTTCGCTTAAGAAGGGTGCCCTGGGAATATGCAAATTCTGAAGCACGCAGGTACTCTTGCAGAAAAGATTGTGCCAGCAAAACAAAGGCAAATCTGAAACTACTCACAACTCTCTAAATGACTAGCCCTTAATATTCAGGCAAGGGCTGGGAACCATAAGCCACACACTGTATTTTGTAATCTGCTTTTCTGAGGTTAGAGGAATGAATTTCGTGCTTGACAAGTACCCACTCAGACAGTTTTGGCTCAGGAGTTCTCTGCAACTGCCTCTTTTCTTGCTTCCATGCACTGCCCCTTGGTTTTCCTCCCCTCCACTGATGGCGTTCAACTTACCCATCCTGCAAATGCTCTTGCGTTTACCCTTCCTCATCCCTTCCCTCTCAGTTGTTCCTTGCTGCCTGGACTTCTTCTCCATTAATCTTCAGAAAAGCAGTCCGTGAAGGGCGTCAGTTGTCTATGCAGCTGGAGCTTTTTCTCACTAAATATGAAGACAAATTCAACAGGTGCATGTTTTCAGCAATTGTCTTAGTAAATCAAAGCTATCCCACTTTCCTCCTTTGTTGATTATCTTCGGCATTTTACTTTATCATCTCCACTTGCTGCTACTGCATCTGCTTAGGCTGCAAGCTTTTCAGAATAAGAACCTTGCTTTTCTGTACAGCAAGATGCTTATTAAGAGTAAGTTTCTGTAAAATAATGAAGATGTTTCTCAAGTCTCTGTTAATACATTGGTGATTTCAAAGCAGTTCCAAAGGGACAGGCAGGCACCTAAATGCTTGCCAGAAATTGGTGCTCTCAGCAAGGTGGTCAGGGACTGAAAAGGCCCTAAAGACTAGCCA
Source organism: Pedionomus torquatus (assembly GCA_013398155.1). NCBI lineage: Eukaryota > Metazoa > Chordata > Aves > Charadriiformes > Pedionomidae > Pedionomus > Pedionomus torquatus. Next base: position 214,706 of record VZRU01000258.1, read on the forward strand.
TTTGGATGCATTTGAGAACAGCTAGCACAAAATTGGTTCCATTCTCTTTCAAAGGATTTTTAAAAGCACCTAACAGCAGCCAAACTCCGCTCCCATGGAAGTCAAAAGCTTTGCCATTCACATTAATGCAAACAATTGGACAAATGCCAAGTGCTTTCCAAAGTTCTGTCCCACGTACCTGGTTTATATTCAGCATATGCATGTATGCATCTTAATGACTGTACTTCATCTAACATTAATAATATAAACAAATAAACCCACAAAAGACACCAGTATTTTTCACTTAATTTTTAGGATGTGTATAGTCATGCAGACTTGTAAGCATTTCAATATTTCCCAGTGTGAAATAAAATTAAAAAAAAGAAACATAAATATAAATGAAACATAAAAGCATAAAATAAATGAAACAAGCAAAAATACACTTTTAGCTACTGCTGCAATCAGAGTACCAATTCCACATGTGAAAGCATTAGCATTGCAGTGGTACTGTGTGAGCTAATTAAACTCACCTTGCTATTTGTTCTGCAGCACCTCTCTCTGGCATTTCAAGGACTACATTGATGCTTCTGAGACACGTGTCAGAAGGCGTGTGGACACATGTCCAAACCCACTCGGTGTCAGCAAACGAATGGCCACGAACTTGTCACCTGTACATGTTGTTGAGCTGACAGAAAAACAAGGTCTTATGAGCCCCACACATTGTCTATGTTTAATACAACAGCAGTTGTCCTATCCGCAGAGCAGGAAGCTTGTGCACTAATAGCAGGCAGAAAAAGCCCCTGAGAAGAGGCAACAGTAGGTAGCACTGACTGCAGCAGGCAGACAGGATGAATGTTTATTGTGGATGTTTCCTACTCTATTCTTTCTTTCCAATGTTATTTTCACTCTCAGGCTGCTATTACTTTTGAAGTGAAGCATGACTCGTGCTGCAGAGTGTTTCAGATTCACCACCTTGTCTTGGACAACAAAGAAATAAGAAGCCAAGTTATTGTACCCTCAAATAGAACCTAAGGAAGAAATTTCTGCCCAGATGATTTACTGCTTAAGGGGTACTGCTGCATATTGAAATATGGAGAACTAAGGCAAAAGGGTAAGAGAGATTCGGGTGGCAGAGTTTAAAACAAGGTGGTGGGGGTGGAGAAAGACAATTTCATCCCACATGGTTCTGGTGTTCTGACAAATTGAAAAGGTCTGTCCTTTGGAGACCATCCTAAATTGAAGGTCACTTTAAAAGATACTTAAAGCTAGATACCCAAACATTTTTTAAAATGTGAGCTCTCAGCTTGAAAGGGCAGAAGCAGGTGGGCAAGGAGCAGGTGCTCTAACAGTTGGTGGGTAGATAGAAAACCCAACACCAGGGCAGAAGACAACATTTTCTGACCATAAAAAAAAACAACCCAACCAAACCAAAAGAACACCCCAAACCAATAAAAACCCATCCGCCTCAAATGTCAGCTCTGCAGGACAAGGCTGTTCTTTGCTTCCCAGTAAGTGCCAAAGCACCATCTGAAGAGGTGCTTTGTGATTATTTTCCCTTTCCTTAACCTAAGCTTTCAGGTAGCTGTGGTCTAACACTGTATTTTGTGCCTCCTGCGAAGATGCAGACATTGCCCTCTGACAGTACCTGCTGGGAGAACACGACATACTCTCAACTAATTTTTTCTAACAGGGAGAAAATGCCCTGTTGTGTAAAGGGTTTTCTGAGATTTATGCCTCAGTTTACCCAGCAGGACAAATATGATTGCCAGAAGAAATCTAAAAACTAGTTCAAACCGAGAAACAACACCAACTCAGATCCTTACCTGCTTCGCAAGAGTCACTGCGGGAAGCCTACAGAGGTCTTTGGTGAAGGCTCAATGGGACATTTCTACTGTAACCTGTTAAATTTCTAAGTACTGCAACTAAGTTTGATAGCACAGATCCACAAGGCCTGGCACTCCTGTTAGCTTGCTAGATAACTTGCCAACTATTTTTAGGACATGAGCGACACTATTCTGCCAGGAATTAACTACAGCGTCAAGGACTAAGGTTTGAATGGAAAGGGATCATTATAAAACAGCAGCCCCAGCCTCATCCAGAAACAGATGAAAATTACACTGAACTTTCTGCTGCTTAATTAGCTCAATTTTTCTTCATGCAGACGTCAATCATTTTATACCTGAGAATCAGAATAGCAAGAAGAGCAGAAAGATTTAAGCAAGGCATATGACCTTTTTTTTTTTTTTTCCTTTTCATTTTTTTTTTCTGGTGAAGCAACTGCTGAAGCAAGAGGAGGTTGTTTGCTCCCCCGGTGTCAGTATGCCACAAGGATACCTTCTTCCCTGGCAGGATTTGTTAGGCAGCACGGCATAGCTCCAGGTGCTTCTAGCCCTGCAGGTGAGCTGCTTCCCATCCCTTCCACTCCTACCCTACTCCTGCTGCTGGCTGCCCTTCACGCTCTGCTCCTCCTTCCTTCCCTAGCCAATCTGGCCAGCTATTTCTCTTGTCTCTTTGTTATCTTGGTCTTTTTCTTTCAGAAATATCTTTTAAAACTAAGAAAACAATATGTTAAAAAAAAATGTTTTAGGCCTGCTTGGTGCTTGATTTAAAGAATCTCTTTCCTTGTAAAACATATGTTCAAAAAAACTTTTCATACTATTGGATCACCTCATTAGTGTAGCTCTCAGTCCTCCAGGCTTGCGGAAGGCATTGCTTCCAAATAAGCTTTCTACATGATTTCTAAGCTAGCTAAAAGTGAGCAATCCTGCCTTGACCCACAGCTCCATTGAGATTAATGGGCCCTTGGACCCGTTAATGGGTTTGTATTTAGACCTCTTCCTAATCTTTCCAGTCCTTTTGTCCTGGCATTCCTACTATTTATTGGGCTCCCGGGTCCATTAATAGATTCATCTTTAGACCTTTCCCTCATCTTTCCAGGGCTTTTGTCCTGACCTTCCTAGTATTTAATTTCAGCTCCAGAGAGGTCAGTCATATTTTTCAGATTATCATTAGTCTGCATTGTGACAGACTAGTTTTCACTTTCAAAGCTATCTATTGGCTGTCAGAAGAACCACAGCCCACAACAGCTTGTGAAAACAATATCACTGTGGAGTATAGCGCTTTGCAGCCTACAACCACACGTGTCTGTGCATAGGAAGAAAAATGGGAGCAAGGGGACACTGGCCACAAACATTGCAATTGTGAAAAGTTTAATGGGGCATAGAGTTAAAAGGCAGTTTGTTTTTCGCTTTTTTCCTCTTTATTACAATGTCCCTTAATTGCTTCACTTCCAGAAAGTCTGAACAGTCTGGTATCCCAGGGAAACGCATCACTAAAAGGAAGACAAAGACTTGGCTTGCTAAAACCAGAAAGCTTTCCTTCAGATCTCGCAAAGCAGTTCCAACACTGCTAGGGAAGTAGTAGTAGTCAAGGGGAGTTTCGCAGCTGTCTTTACTAGTGCAGTAGAAGTAATGAAGTAGAAATCCAAAATAAATTAAAAGGAAATAAAGAGAGACTTAATTTTAGTAATTGTTAATTCCTAATTTATATAAAGATGACAAGGCATTTTCTGGAAGGCTGAGAATTATTAAGCTGTATGTGTCGTCACCACTTATAAAAACTACCAAGTCCTCCTCTGTTTTTCTGTTTTCCCCCAAATTAGGAACATACAAAGATTCCAGCTTCCTCTGGATGCTTGGTATTGCCCACACGCAGCATTCAAAACTCCTCATACTAGACTCACATGAAGAGACAACACACACAGTATGCATACAGGCTTACAAATTTGGGCAGTATTGGTCTATGAAACCGAGAACAGACTAGCTGTTTTCATTGATAGGCCTCTGTATTATTGTAGGTTTTAATGCTCCCGAGTGCCAAGGGGACATAAACGTAGCATCTTAAATTATTGCTTTATATGTAGAGACAGGGCAGCAGAGTCTGTTCCTGGGGTACACTTTCATAATCAGTTAGGAAATTTCTCTTCTTCAGAATTGGAAAATGGAAGTTTAATAACCCAGGTGACCCAAAATAGAAAATAGCTTAAACATTAACAATGTATTAAAAAAACTCTCCTGACGTTTTCTAAAACATTGAGAAGTTTTTTTCAATATTTGCAAATATCATAGTTAGCCACAAAAGGCCTGGGCCAGATATTTTTTCCTTTACTGTTCCCTCTTTTCACTCTCATGATGCTGTTGGGCCAAATCATAAGCAGATCTTCACTGTCTTCCCTCCTCCCAATAGCTCTGCTGTTTTAAGATGTTACTGTTTCTTCCTCATGCTGCTTTTTACTACTCCATCAACAAAACTGGCCTAAGAAAACCCAAGAGAACTACTCAGTCACCCAAGTGCAAAGCCTTCTCCTCATCTCACACCAGACTTTTTGTGCTGAGCTGCCAAACTTTGGCCACAGACCCTGCTGTGGTCACATCGGTCTCTGGCACAGGGTGGTACCACGCAGCTAAAGAAACTCACCTTTCCCACTGCCATGGGTGCTTTGGCAGCAAGTAGCTTCCCTTGGCTCTAGGCAAGATCAAAACTTGTCCTCTGGTATTCAGAGACAGGGAAACTGGTCTGTTTTTCAGCTGGCTGTCAAAGACCACTGCACATTACTGTCAGGATTTTAATTAGCTGTTCACTATAAAGGCACAATCCATTTCCAGGGTAATCATGCAGGAAGTTACCTGCCTGGTGAACTCATGTGCTAAAGGCTCCAGGAAACTCAAGTTCCTCCCTGAAAATTAGAGAGTCCCCTTTTAGACCTGAGAACAACTGAATTTCAACAAACAACCCAAGATCAGAAGTTAAAAATAAAAAATTCTGAGAAATGCATGCCTTTTTCACATTTATCTAATCTAGTTGCAAGCCTTAACCCACTTAGCTTTATTATGCTTACTGTGTACTAGAACTGCAAAGGATACACAGCTCTTTTTGATGTTCCTATTTGTTTACCATTTGATGAAAAACCTAGGCAGATGGGGTTTTTTTACTTCTCTCACAGACCGGTTTCCTAATTCTTTTGAGTGGCAAAATTTCCCTGTTTTTTTGATCATTTTGCCATTAATATAAAAGAATTGTGTTAATGCCAGATGGATTTTACTTGTTTTACACCTTTCAGTCCTAAATTCAGTGTTTTTGTCATCTTCTTTAAGTCACAGTTGGATTTTCCATTTCACTATGTAGCTAGATATTGCAGTTTAATATGTCATTGTAAACTGGCATTTGCCTTTTCTTTGCCTTTTGTTTTTCAGAATCCTATGTGAAATTGCCTAGTTAGCTAAAGTTTGTTCAGTCTGTTTCTGAATTAGGAAGATACAGATGTCAACAAATGGGTGAATCAGTCTCAGATTGCTCCATACGGCATTGCATCAGGAGTAAGGCTCTTTCCCGAAGAGTGTCTTGGTTTGGGTGTGCTCCGAGACAACAGAAGGGCCAGTGTCCTGTCTTACACTGTCATAGTGCAACACCATGGCTCTGCTAACAGGAGTTTCTCTCTGATGGTAGATGAGTTGCCTAAAGCACAGCTTTCCATTAGGTGTTATTAAATTTGAGGTTTTCCATCGCCTGGATACCTCAAGGTTTGACATTTAAAACTGCTGAAGATGTCCAGGTCCTGCTGGCAATACAGGTGAATCTACTCTGAATAAGCATGGCATTACACGACAACAAAATGCTCAGAGAACTCCTTTTCTAAGTTCAGATTTTGTCCCTGAAATAAGCGGAACCTGGTGACTCCATATAGTGCCTTAGCTATCATCTGTGAAACAGGAGTGACCACACACACAGCATGGGACTGTTGCTTCAGGAAAAAGAGTGAAAGGACCACTTGGGCATTTGCATGGAAAGCCACGCTGCTTTCATAATCTTAACGTTTTTGTAATCTTAATAATGAGCAACAAAATAGTGCAAACAGCAAAGAAGGTGTTTGCACTCTGGACTCTACGTTAGGTCTGTCAGAAAGACAGGACTTTTTGGCACGATATATCAAAGCCCAGACAGCTTCTAAGACGAGGTGGAAAGTTCACCCTCCACAGAGGGCAATCGTTCTTTGTTACCAGAGAGCTCAGAAGGAAAAATTGTTACTCTCGGCTGAAAACTTAAGCTGAACTATAATCATACCACCAGAAAGACTGTTTGCACAGTTCTGCTTTTACAGTTCCTGTCTTTTGATATTTGGGTGAGAGAGTATTAATGTGCTGTGGTGTACAGGAGCCCTCTCCAATTTATCCACTTGACTTCTCACATCTTTTCTTCCCACCTGAACTCTTGTAACATTCTTAATCAAAGGTCACAGGAGACACCGATATACAGGCAGGTTTTATATGTGGCAAGGCAAGGTAAGGTTATCATGTCTGATAAAGCTAAGCCCTCTCTAATGCTTATGCTTTGGAATCTCTCAGAAGAGAGAGGCTGGACATGAGGATATTCTCAGTTTTGAAGCTAATTCCTATGTCTACATATATTCACACCTCTATATATGTATATCTATGTATTTACACATATATATTTTCCTATTGTAATTCAGTAGGTTCTAAGAACACCATCAATTCCCAGTTCATTTTTTCAAGTAACTAAAAAGCCAGCACTGAAAGGTAAAAAAATAAAATTAATGCTTCCCATTTCCAATCCAAATGAAAAAAAATCCCTCCCCCCTTTTACATTGAAAAACGGAATAATTCATTTTCAGAACAAAAAAACTTTTAAAGTGTGTTTTGAAATGTACATTGGAAAGACATCATATTTCATTCTGCCCTAGCTTTTGCTGTCTTGCTCAATATGACAAAAGTCACCAGCAAAAGAACTGGAATAAAATGTTGCCTGTTGGAGGATAAATCTTTTCTCATCATCACTGTGGGCCATCTGCCATGTATTTTTAAGCATCTTGCCCCTAACATCAGTATCAATTGGCTGCAGGAAGCATCTTTCAGGAAGCACTCAGCATCCCAGGCTTTTATCAACAGATTGGACTGACTTTGGGAAAATACCACTCTAAAAGCCCCTTGCTGGGGTGAATCTAGAGGCAACGGCTACACAATTGGAAAAAGGGTCACCAGAGAGTGTGTTTTTTATAATGGTGCTGACCATGGCCTTCAATTATGTTTAGTTTGTGAATACGTTATGTTTACTACCTGAGGTTTTAAGAATAATTTTAGCCTTAAAGTGTGTCTTTGACTGACAGAGAAAATAAGGCACAGAAAAGGTCAAAGAATTATTCCAGCTTTCCTGCCTGGCTCTAGTAGTCCTGCAGAAAGGGAAGAAGGCACAAAGGACTGCTTCTTCCACTCGCATAGATAGCATGGTTCAATATATTACCTCCTTCATCTTCCACTACACTGCTCCTTGGAAAGAATCACATGGTACTCCCAAAATCTGGGGATGCTCTTAATGGCATTACCAGTGTAACGAGACTGGGCTACTATTAAAAAAACCCTCTTACAAATGTCAAAACAAAACTCTCTCCAGCTGGAACTGAAAATAATGGGGAAAATAAGCCATTTCAGATGAAAATTCTGACAATACTATGCTAACAAGAGAAATAATAGCAAGCTTAACAACATGCAGTAACCTTTTGAGTCTTTGGATCTTCTCTACACATTCCATCAGGCTTGATCATGAACAGCTTCCCTATCCCAGCTATTTTTATTAAAGGTGAACTGCTTTTAGTTGTTTTTTTTTTAAAGGCCTTTCTGGTGTCTTTACTGCAGAGAAACATAGTTATTTTTCTGTGCAACACTCTGTATCCAGTGTCCTCTGCTGTTTTCCTGATGCCTCTTTTCCTCACGTTTGTTCTTTTATTCCCTCTTCTATCCCTTGTTTTACAAAGAAATGATAAATCCTTTTCAGTGTGGCTATAAAAATGTTTCATCTTGTATTTGGAAGCATTGACCCTATTGTAGCTGAAGGTTTTTTTCAGATCTAAATGGTGTATGTCTTCCAATTTGACCTGCTATCTCATATGTGTCCTTTAGTAAGATGATATTAGAGCGTAAAAGACATTGAGATCCACTGTGGAATGTAGAAAAAAAATCATAACCCTACAAAGAGAGTTTTTCAATTTTCTTTGACTACATGTGCTTTACAGGACACTTCTTCCTTCACAGAAGTACCCAGTGTTGCACAGGATTGCACGTCCCGCAAAGAAGTACTTCCCAGTAACAAGTAACAATTTGTCCTCTCCTCCTCAAAGCAAGTGACAAAACACCAGCTGACATTGACTGCAATAGCAGGAGAATAAGATTTTGATACCTACACATATAGATGCATATATAGAGACACAAAATATGAGAAGCACATAAAGCTTATTATAAAGCTCTGAAATACTTACAACTGAGCTGCTCAATTCATTTTCACCTTGTCAAATGAAAAATACTGTTTCATAAGCACATGCAAAGGCTCATGCAGAGGGACGTATGATCCTGGGAAACTCTCTCTCTAAGACACAAGGTGTTTATTTCCTTCTTTTCCACTTTTACCCCATTTACAGAAGAAAAACACAGTGTTTATTGAGAAGGATAACCTGTCCATGCTATATTTTATCCCACTGGTAAATCTTCAGCCTTCTGAACATAAGTCAGTTTTTACTCTCTCCTGGCTCTAGCAAGCACCTCTGTTTCCTAAGGTAGTTGCTACTGCTTCAGAAGAGTGCTCTTTGCCTATTTAAAATTTACTCATTTACTCTCTTCCTCAGAAAAGGTTGAATGGTGTAGTTTCTTTTTTGCTCATTCAATTTTCTTGTATTCAAAACCTCTATCCTCCATACAAAACAAAATACACCATTAAAAATGGAAAAAGCATAATTCTTAAAATTGTCTGAAAGCCCAGCAGAGTTATTAGGTCAAAGTGACTACATCATAATTGATTTCTAGTTGCCCAGGTTAAAATGCATGGTGGAAGTGGTTTCCCTGGAGACCCATCTTAACCTTCCAGCATCACAGCAATCATGCTCAAATTATCTGAGCTTTCTGCAAACAGTAGCTTTTGCACCAAGACAATGACTTGGTTGGCCTTTCTCTGTTCCAACCCAGATCACAGATAGTCATACTAGAAAACCCACCTTCTTGGTCTACAAATAAGGGAAATGGTCAACATGTACACAATCTTATCAGTTCCCTTCCCCATTTGATAATGAAAAAAATAAATTAAACAGTGGTTGAAAGGCAGACAACCATGATAAAATGTTTTGCTTTCAGTCAAGTTTACAATACCTGAACTAGGAATCAGTGGGTGAAAAAGCACTGTTGAGTTTATTAATGCTGCTGGGGTGTGTGTGTGTGACAGAACTAATACAGTTCAGGGAAACCTGTTTTATGTTTTAAGTATGCAGAACTGAAAATTTCCATAAGCAAGTCACAAAGCATGACACCAGCATATGCCTATATTCAATAACTGATGTGAAATTCACAGTTTCTTGATTTGGGCAAATTAATTGGGGGATGAGGAAAGAAGAAGAAGAAAGGAAGAGGAGGGAAAGAAATAAATGCTTTATTTTGTCACAGGCTTACTGTTCCTCTAGCAAATGGAAAAATCTTTTAAGTGTTTCTGTTATCTGTAACTAGCTTTTGGAGTAAAATCCATGGTGACACATTCTGTGTTCAAAATCACTGCTGACTGACACACAGACAAGTCACAACAAGCCAGCCTCTGTTATCCATTCTTTCTAGGGAAGAGTAAGATCTGAACTCAAACAAAATTCTAGGTCCCCAGATAAAATGAGATTAACTCTGTATGCCTGTATATGCGTGTGTGCATGAGAGAGAGAGAGAATACCTTCTCTCCATCCAAAGTTATTTCCTGATCTACTTAATATTGATTCTAATAGTGTAAATAATTACATGCGTTGCTTTTGGATAAAGAGATGTTAACTGTCATCCAAAAACTCATTAAGCAGCCAGTAGACATCTCCATTGCAAGGAACAAGTAATGACATTGAGAAAATCTGATAACATGCTAAAGAAAAAGCATATAGAACAGTGGCCTTCTTTACTTCTCTGTGACAGAGCATGTGCTCCTTCATCCATTCTTTCCCACACATGCCTTTGTACTCTCAAAGGGAAAGGGCAATGTGGGGCAAAAGGAAACACCTGAAGAAACAAACCCAATAAAAGAGAAATTGCATTGCTACATGAACATATCTGTATTAATGTGAAAACTTTTTAATTACTAGTAAGCTCTGAAATCCAAAGACTGAGCTGAAAATGCTGATGAACACGTGAATAATACCTGCCATCAGACAAAGTTGTGAAGAAGACGGTGGTAAGCAGAATTTCTTGGAACCAATTTATTGTTGGATGTGGAAGTGTAATGTAAAAAGGAAAATAATATGGGGCAAAAGTCTTCACACCCAACCAAAAACTGATGTCAGGTTATCCTGCCCCTCTACTCTGCCCTGGTGGGGCCCCATCTGGAGTATTGTGTCCAGTTCTGGGCTCCCCAGTTCAAGAAGGACAAGGAACTACTGGAGAGGTACAGCAGAGGACTACAAAGATGACGAGCGGCCTGGAGCATCTCTTATGAGGAACACCTGAGGGACTTGGGTCTTTGTAGTCTGCAGAAGAGAAGGCTGAGGGGCATATCTGATCAGCACCTAGATATACTTACAGGCTGGGTGTGAGGAGATTGGGGCCAGTCTTTTTTCAGTGGTGCCCAGTGAGAGGACAAGAGGAAGTTGACACAAATCCAAACATAAGAAGTTCCATCTAAACATGAGGAAGAACTACTTCACTTTGAGGATGGCAGGGATTTGAACAGGTGGAGTGTCTGTCTCTGGAGATGTTCAAAACCTGTACAAGTTTCTGTGCAACTTTCTCTAGGTAGACCTCCTTTAGCAGGGGCGTTTGACTAGATGATCTCCAGAGATCCCTTGCAACTCCATATCATTCTGTGATTCTGTCAAGTTACAGATGGGAAAATTAGTAGGGCTATGCATACCACTTGTGTGACACAAGGCCCACTTGCTCATGGCTGAGACCAGTATTGGTATTTCAAAACATGTGTGTGGAACAGCTCAGACAAAATCTCCACACATGATTGTTGGGGCAGCCAGCAGACCTGAGCCAGAAACAGTGTTATTCTGTTGTAGGTTGAGCTGCTACAACTGTATTCCCAGTGTGGGAAAGGCCTTAAGGTCTTTGTAACTCTCTGATTAGATTTTTAGTGGCTTAACTGATTTCCTTGTTTCAAACAAATAGCAGTGAGCCTCTCTCACTGTTTTAATTCCTGGTGTTCTCTAATTAACTCATAGAGCTTTTTTTCTGGAGGAGAAAAGAAAAAAATCCGCTTACAACACATCTTAAAAAAAAACAAGAACAAAAACAAAACCAAACTTCTCTTCTATTTCAAGGTAGTAAGCAACTCTGATACTCACAGAAGGCTGTAAACTTCAAGACAGTTCAACCAGTAAGGAGTTGACTCCCACCTTCTGTATATGCAAAGCTGGAAGCCCAAGCATGCAATATCCTCTCCTTTCTCCTTTTTAATTGAATACCTCTGACAGTATTTTCATGAAATAGACTAAATAAGAATTACAGTGAAATTTGATGTTGACTTCCTTTTATTTGTGAAAAGGTTTTTCTGTATTTGAAATATGAAGACAAAAGATGTTCTTTGAAACAGAACTGCTCTCTAAATCTACCCATTAGTAAATTTGCCTGACAAAAAAGATCTTTGTTTATTGGTTCACCCACTCTTGAAAAGGTTATGGTACAGCTCCTTGCAAAAATAGTGGGAGAGTCTCACTGGAAAGGTGACAACCTATTACTCCAACTGATACAGCTGGGGGAAACTAGACAAACTTGGAGCCTGATGTTCTACTATAACACTGTTTTTATACATTAGAAAATAATGTGTACCATTCCTCCACAATCTGTAATCCAGCTCATTATAGTTTCACAATTAAACCATGTCCAAGCCATAACAGAAGTACAAAGCTGTCAAGATTAGGACTCTTGCTTAGTATCACCACAGGGAGTTTTCAGGGCTGTTCTGACCAACCCTTATTGCTGAAAAGCTGCTCTTAAAGTCATCATTTAAGTGTACAGTGTGCCTCTCCCTCAGGGACAGGGGAAGGGAAATAATTGGAGCAATTTTAAATCCTCAGAAAGCAGAAAAGAGAAAGATGCAGAAAAGTGTCAACCAGTTAGAGCAGAGCAGTTGCTATATGTTTATCAGCAACTGCTGATGAACAAAATCTGTCTTGTTTGCATTACCCAGACTTGAAAACCCAGATTAGGTAACTACTAGCAGCTGACGCAATGCCCAGTGTGCCTCTCTTAATGTTTTCTTTCTAATGCTTATAGACTGAGAACCCAATAAACTTGACCCTGCTAGTCCCAACCTCCATAAGAGCATCTCAAATTACTTAACCGATTTTTACAATACAGTTAAGGAGATTTAATTGCAACCTCTCCTTGAGATAAGATGCCTTACTTTTCTCACAGCAACTCAAAGATGTATTAAACAGAAGATTATTTAATTTCTTTTCAGTAGGGTTAACTTTCTGCTGCTTTAACTCCTTAAATTACCTTCCGAAGGGCAAGACCACCATTAGTACCAGCAGAAGGGAAGGAACAGGAGTGTCTGGTGGAGTTTAGAATGATTCTGTTTTTCAATTTATCAAGAAAAACAAAACTGAGTGGCACAGAGCTAAGGGAATAGAAACTTTAAGTTTTCTTCTTGTAACGGGGTGCCACACTGCATGTATTGAGAGTGTAGGGCAAGACTTGATTTTTTTTTTTTTTTAACTGATTAATGGGAACCACTCATGACTTGAAGACCAGTGCATTGCTGTTTTGGTTTTGTAGCTAGGCGTGTAAATAAGAAGAGACTATAGAAATACAGCTTTAGCAAGGACAGTCATATGATTTTAGATTGCTTGCTCCTGCCAAAATGTACACTTGACTAACATTTGCAATGAAACAGTTAATATAATTGTAGGGTCCTGATCTAATCAGAGGCTTTATTTTACAGGGCTTATTTGTGCTACATCACTATCTCATTTATACTAGAACCACGAAATGTGTTTTCTGTTGCACACTGTAACCTCACTCTGGCAAGTTATTAATAAAGGTGTTCTGTGTTTTAACCCTGAGTGACCAAATCCAATTTTATGCCCTGTACAGAACGTTCCTCTGAAACGACTCAAGGAAAATTAATGTTATTTAGCCTGAGGCTGAGAAGCAACAAGAGAATTAGCATGCATGTCACTGTGTTCAAACCCTACAAAAGTTGACAATTCTATTTGCAAGTATAATTCCAGACTGTCCAGGGAGATGACAGACAGGCAGGTGCAGGCTAGCCCAAGAGGGAAGCTGCTCTGAGGCAGCACATGCAACATGAACAGAATGAATCTCCCCTCTTCCCTGGAAAGATTTTAAGGACACGCATTAATGTATCATTTGACATGAACCTGAGCATATTAAAGAAGAGAGGCAACAGAAGGCAAACAAAGTATTAGCCTGTGCATCTTCTGCAAGTCTTCTGTTTGCCAAGGCAGCAACAACCTCCTTGAACCCTCTGGAAGACTGAGGAGCTGAACATTCACATTACAAAGCAATGAAAGAAGTGCTCTTACTATAATAATTCAGGGAAAACACTGATGGTACTGGAATTCACTAGCAAGGAGCTGCTTTTGTAGCTGGCTAAATGCAGGAGAGACGCTTGACAGAGGCCATTTTGGCAGAAAAAGTGGATGTTTCATTCAGTGTGTTCTGAACAAGTACTTGGCGGCAAAATGAACTCAGCTGAATATATTCAAGAAGCAACAAGCTGTGAAATGGGTATCTAGCTTAGTTGATTGGCAACAGTAGCTTTAGGCAAAGAAAGGACCACCTAGTTTCTCTGGGGTGTTTCTCATTTTCAGAGATCTTACCTACAACAGTTTGTCACAGAAAGTTTTTATACAGTTCACACAGTTTATTTTTCTGTAATTTGCCCATTAATGAAAGCTGGGCTGGATTTCCAGTGAAACATTTATATTACTCAGGAATTAAATAACTTGGTAAACCTCATTAAAAAGTGTCACTGCAGAACATTGTATATTTCTGCTTAGTCACCTACCTGGTGTTTTTTACTCCTCAGAGAGTCAAGGCTATGGCTATTGTGGTTAACAGGCGTCTCTGCTGTCCCTAGCATACAATCTCCGAAGATCTGGGAGCCAGGTATAAAGAAAGCTTTACGCGCTGACTACTTGCAGTGAAACATGCCTCTAAGGAAGAGACAATTACAGATCCCATTGTGTTTCTTCAGCAATCTGATTTGTTTGGCTAACAGTAACTAATGGAACAAATTGTACGTGAGAGCAAATATTAGCTCCAGGGTATGGCTTGAAAGAAAGCTGAATATAGACATATACTGGTATGAGACTCTAGGAGCTCATGCCCATAGGACATAAAGCCTGTATAACAGAATAACACTGGGGGGTGCCACATGGACTCTTTTTTTTTTTTTTTAATCATGAAAGTATAGAGTGAAAGCAACTTGATTCACTGAAATTAACAGATTTTCCCCAGGACTAATCCTTAATGTTTTCCTTATCCATGTGGCTAGAATAACACATTTATGTCGTTACTTTTTTTACTCCTCTCTACATAAAAAGAGATGCATGTTTTGGGTTTGGT